>OZ026629.1:47797545-47950045 GCA_964020975.1 Hermodice carunculata | reverse complement strand
TTTTTGCCTTTTAGATTAAGCATGTAAAACAAAGGAAAGTAACTGACAGCTCTAGGGAGATTTTGCCCAAAAGCATGAGCTAGTAATATGTGATGTTCCTCAGAAGATATGCTCAATCAATTGGGCTGGTCTTTCTGACAAATGAGTCGGTAAAGTAATTTTTGTGAATGAATTCATTAGTGAGCATAATGTCAATGTGATCAGAATATTTGACACAGCCATGGTCTACGACTCTTTTCAGTAGTTTTACATGACACCAACGTTAGCGGACTTGAAACTTTTTTTTGGGGGGGGGGGGGGCGTAACCTGACTTTGTAGTGTGATTCAGGACTACAGCTGTTTCAATGTAAAATTAGGAACAGACCATTAGAATCTTAAGGGAAAGGCTAAGTTTGTTTTTTAATTTAACAAATGATGTTAGTCTCAAAATTAATAAAAAAGAAATAATTTACCGCCTTATTTACCTTACAAATAAAGTACTGCTTGCAAAAGTAAACCATTTGCGTTGTTTATGGTAAAAAAGTACTATTCAATTAGCAATGTAGAAAACTCTTTGTAGCTAATTTTACCCTCTGAATATCCCATATAAGTTAGCTAAAACTCTGATATATTGTAAAGGTCCTAGTGGACCGTCCCTTATGTAAAATCAGTATACTTTTATTCCTATAGAGCAATTTACCTTAAATTAACGTGTTTGTAAAATGTAGTGCCTCTCAGTTTGGGATTCTGTGCCCTTGCTTTGTCATTGTCTGAATTTGGTTGTACAGTAACAAGTGGGTATGTGGATTATCTTAGATATTACATTTGGTTTTGACAGGTGGCCACCTTAAATTTTGCGCACTATAGCACTGTTTCGATGTATGATCCTGATAATTATGTGAAATCAGCATTCTCTTATTCCCATAAAATAATTTTACCTGATACATTTTATTTGTGTAAAAATGCCAAAGTGCTTCTGAGTTTGGGGTTCTCTACCCTGTCCGTCACCCTCTTGATTTGTTCTCAGATGTACAAGTGGATGTATGGATTACTGTACCTATAAAATCGGGTTTGATAGGTTGATGCATTTAAGTATACGTTTTGTAATGTGTAAAGAGTGCTTTCGAATCAAGGGATTTCTGTCCCTGCTTTATCACTATCTGAATTTGTTTGCACAGTTAAAAGTGGATGTGTGAATTAACATACGCATTAAACTGGGCTTTGATGGATGGTCACTTTTAATTAGGCACTGTATACTTCACCATGCTACACTATGCATCAAATGGGTAGGCCGAATGGGTGTGTTTGATCCTGCTGTTTCTATCCTATCATAAATATTCCACATCATGCATTTATGTCAGTGGCACGTTTTAACTGAACCTTGCATGGGATATAGCCATAAAATGCAAAAACTAAATGTGTCTTCGCATTACATGTTTCAAATTTTGAATGAAAATGAATTTTACACTAAGTTTAGTTGAATATGTAGACATCATAATAAATCGATCCACATGTGGGAGACAACTGTTTTAAAGCAGAATAACTCCATTCTCAGGTAGCTAAATAGTGTCCCCGTGTACAATGGGATGGTGTATACATTAAAGGTTCATCAGGTCCATAATATAGACATTACATTATTATACTGGGAAGACCAGTAAGGTGCACAATTTCCCAATGTGACAGACAACAGAAACAGCATAAAGCACTGTCATCTGGTGTGCAGATCACTAATTGGATGGCTCATCATTTAACTCTTTAGCAGACTAAATGGAACTATATGATGTTCATAAACATGCAGGTAGTTGTCCTAAGTGTAGGAGACCCTTTACACCATACAAACCATTACCTCTATTGATGTACATGCCATCCACGTAAAAAGACATGTGCAATGTGATTACTGGCTTCTAATGCAAAAATTTACATTGGGCACTTTTCTTATCATTGGCAAAATAGGAGAAGAAATGTCGTTCAATTTTCGATGAACACTTCGCTTGACAACATAGGAACTACTTCCCACTGGCGAATAATGGTGCACAAAATCACGTCCACGACTGTCGCCAGTGACAGTTCAAATGCGCCCAGCCTTCCTCTTATTCCAACATTTCTTTGTTCCAGCACCAGTATTCTCTCGCTCACAAACCAAACATTGTCATCCGGTATGATTTCCAGCTCAATTTTCCACAATTGTACATTTAATCTTACTTTCTCTCACTAAACGTTAACGTTAATCGAACAGTTTAAAAGCATGAAGCTTCTGATAGCTTGGCCAAATCACCCCTTTCAGGCTCCTTCTGCGTGTCATGACGTGCATTCAGAATTTGACAAATTGCGTCTACTTAGACCACATTACTGAGATAAAAAGATACTGTATGTAGTAAATTCACACTTTTTTCAGCTGTAATTGCAATATCATCTGTTTTGATATCAAAATAAATGTATACTATTATTGGAACTATATTTTGTTGTGTTCTCATTCAGAAAGCCCACGTAATGGCTCTTCTCATCAGCCTTACTCCCACTTAACAAAGATTTATCACCAAAAACTGTGCTTAAATTTCACACCGTTTAAACTAATTGTTTAATCTAAAATTTAGTTAAAAATGTAAATATAAGTATCGAACGGCGTGTTTGTGTCATCCAGGCCGAAAATGGATGACACAAACACACCGTTCAATTATTAAAGATATCGTGAAACTTGATCACATCAGAACGATTTAATGAGCTAAGACTTTTAATGGAAATAAGTTTTTTCATCAACATACATAAATAAACTGAGACGTCTATGGCAAGTCAACACGGCCATATCGCACAGGTCTTGCGCGTTTTCGAGCCTCCACTATGCGTAGTCGAGGCAACCAATCAGATTTCAGACTCTACTATGCATTACTGAAAATGTGTTTTCCACTATTCGTAGTCAAACTTCGAGTCGAAGTAGGACAACTTAGGGCACCTTTAACCTGAGGATAAAGAAATCAATCATTTACCTTCTAACAATCATTACTGATAAAACAGCCAATCAAATTATAGCATCTACAATGCGAAGCGGAAATATTGTATTTGTGTCTTTTTGCCCAGAACCACTTCCTAGTAGTCAATCTCCTATTCCGCAGTCTGAACTCTTTACCCTTTATAAGCTATCCTCTCCCTGTCTAGCCTATATACATATGGAATTACTATTGTCCATATTGCACACGTTATCTGTAAAATTTGACATAGGCTGTATCAGCCCAAATAAATTAAAGGGTCTTCAGCGGGTAACTACTCAACATGTTTCGGAGCCTTTTACCCGTACATTTCTCTCTGAGTAGCGGCTGCTTGTCTAAGCTAAATATTCAGCAAAGACAACCCACATAATAAAGAATAAATATGAACGTGGCAAATGATGAATTAGCTAAATATGTGAAGTTTTGTTTATAAATGCAGAGCTTCATTATGAAAGAAGAATACCTGTCAAACAAACCATAATTACTAAATTTGTATAGTACAGGTTCAGATAGGAACAATTTGACTTACCCCTGAACCAATATGTACCCTTTCGAGCTGGACAGCTTATCCTAGTTAAACCATCCACCAGTGTATAACTGAAGTGGGAACAAGCTGGGGCCTTATATTCAGTCCCAGTGATAGTAAAATAAACAGTTGCAACTAGACCACCTGTACAAACCAAGGGAAATCCCAACAAGGACTGCAACAATAGACATCCTGCACCAGAAATGTAAAACAAACTCTGTGATGGCACCTACCCCTCAAACAATAAAGCTCTATTTAACTGCCAACCCTGAGTCAATGTATCAACTTAATGTGTCTGGTTTGTGACATTTGAGAAATTTCTGTCAATTTTGAGTAAATATGCATCTAGGCATGTCAGAAAAGAATGAAAGTCATTAGCATTTATGTCAAAAGCATGTTATCAAAACAATTTTTCTTAACAGGATTTTGAGTACAATTAGGCAAGCTTGTAACTGTCGTCAGAAGTTGCTTGCTACCTATAGCCCCTAGGGGTTAGACCTAACAGAAAACAAGCTAGCCTAAAATGTCTGAAAGGTTAACATTAAAACAGAATAATGCCAAAGATAAAGTTTAGTAGCAAAACTGACAAGTCTAAAAACTGTACATTATTGTAGCCAAACTTTCTAATAACCTTTGGATATTAACAGCTAAATTATAGGGCAAGTCAGAAAAGAATGAAAGTCATTTTTTTTTTAGTCAAGAGAATGCAATGAAAATATAATATTTCTTCACCAGGTATCAAGCCCAATTAGGCAAGCTTGTAACTGTCGTCAGTAGCTGCTTGCTACCTATAGCCCCTGGGGGTTTGACTTAACAGAAAACAAGCTAGCCTAAAATGTCTGAAAGGTGAGCATTAAAACAGAATGATACCAAAAGGTAAAATTAAGTAGCAAAACAGGCAAGTCTAAATTCTGTAAAATTATTGAAGCCAAACTTTCTACCCATCTCGGGATATTTAAAGCAAAATTTGTAGAAATATTTGATCAAAAGTACATCTTTGAATCCTCTTGACTCAAGTTTATTGTAAATAAATTTGGTTCTAGATGCAAAGTCCTCAAATTTAGAACAAATACGACCAAATCTCAAAATCTGTGACAAAAACGTATTACATCCAATAGTTTCCGAAATATTACTGTCTGGGAAAGGATAATTAACCACTTCACAGTTAAACTCATCTATTTTGTGATAGACTTTAATACAAAACCTGTCATTAGTGACCTGAAAATCCAAGTCCAAAAACACATCTCTGAAACCATCTAAATTGTTACCCTCCAAAGGGATATCTTTTGGGTACATTTCTTTAGCAATTTCACTGAAATTTTGTACATTTACGCAAGCAATGTCATCAATATATCTTGCGTTGTTTGATAATTTTGTAGCCATTTGAAAATCCTTTTTCATCAATTTACTCATATACCTAAATTTAAGCCAGGTTAAATATAAATCTGCCAGTGAAGGGGAGCAGTTGCTACCAATTGGAAAGCCTTTAATTTGTTGAAAAACCAATGGTCTGCATTGAACAAAAGTATAATCCAAAAGAAATTTTATAGCGTCTATCAAAGTTTCAACAGTGTAAGATTTAACGTTACTTTTAGAATATTTCTTATGTGACCAATATGCTTTCTTTGTATATGAATTAATATTTATGTATGGGTTACCATTATGTTTAAACATTTTGATCATTAATTCTGAAAGTGAACTTTTGACTTCATCTATGAGTAGATTTGTGTACAGTGTAGAAAAATCACAAAATTTGATATTTTTTGCCTTTACATCTTTGATTTTAGATACACAATTTGGAAGAATTGTTTATACTCCAAAAACAATTTATTTCACATTTTCTAGTAATTGCATTACAGTATTTACGAAAATGATTCCTAATTGCAGTCAAACACACTGTTACTTCTTTTGATAATTGTTTTGTAGTACATTTTGAAGCACCAGCTATGAATCTAGATTTAAAAGGGTTTTTATGTAATTTGGGTATCCAGAACGAAAGTGGAATAGAGGAGTCCTCTTCAGAAATTTTGATATTAAAATTCATTTTCATCTCATCTTTATGTGCATCTATTTAATTATCAATGGATTGTTTTTGTAATTTATAAACGTCATTTCCTCTTATGTCTGAAATATTGTTTATACCAAGTTCCTTTTTCAAAACATCCAGATAATACTTTTTGCAGATGATCCCAAAATTGTTACCTGCCTTATCTATGTTAGTGACAACAAATTTATCTTGTAGTTCATTGACTGCTTTAGAAACTTTAGGTTGTTTTAGACTAATCGTATTGAAATTCTTAATGTGGGATTTGTAACGATAAATTCTATTTCAAAAGACTGTTTTCAAGTTTGATAACCATCCTTCATTTTTTGAAATTCCATTTTTTCTTTCTTTGCCCATTTCATACAGTAGGAATCAAGTGCATCACATGTATCCTGAAAAATACTGTCAATATTCAACTTGGGACATATCCGAAATTTTGTACCTTTTTTCATCATTTCTTTTAAACCTGCATTTTGTATTATATCCAAGTTACCTGTAAATACATTTTGTGGTGTGCATCAACAAAATTGGAATATTTACTATTAGACGTACAGTCACAATTTTGATTTGCAGCGATATCCTCAAGAGTAATTGAAGCCAGAATTTTTTGGTAATTCATGATACTTTGTCCAACATTGTTGCCATATTTATAGGAAATGATGGGGGGGGGGGGGTATTTTGCACTCCTTGGGAATCATGTTACGAACAAGTTTCAATTTGAAAAGGGACTGAATGTATAGTGAGTCAATGATTTTGTGTTTGAAAGGAATGCTGCAAAATATTTGATCTAATTATTTTCTTATTAGAATCTGGTTTCCGAATAGTTGTTGTGTAAGCATACACAATTTTACAAAAATTTTGCGGAAATGTGTGATCTAAATCAGTAAGACCCAAATATTCATTTATTCTTGTTATGTCTCGAAATGAAAGTGCTTTAAGAGCTGTATGTAATTGATCAATGCCATTGGAGAAAGCCTGTAGTAAATTTTGGACAAGGTCTTTTGTATCCACATTCCTACATTTCCTGTTTTCCGTGATTTTCTTTGTCCATGACTTCTTCTTTGAATACCAGCCAGATTATTATGAAAAGGTGTGTGACTTCTGTCAAGAGTTGTAAAGTCCAAATTCTGTCATTGAGTCTATAAGGAAAAGCTGAACTAAGTGTTTTGATCCAAAAATCTTCCATTTGTAATAATTTCCTTGTGTTAACATAACTGTCTTGGTCTAACAAATTTGGCTGTATGTAATCAAAAATTTGTATACGGCAATTCAAATGTGAATGTTCTACAGAATTGAAATGGTTCCACAAAAAAAGTGTTTAACTTGTGATTTTTAATTGTAGTTTTATTACCACTGAATCTCTTTTTAACTGATTCAGTGGTTAGGCCCACATATTGTGATTTACATTTTATGCAGGATAACAAATAAATGATATTGGTAGATTCACAAGATAATACCAAATTTTTCAATCGGGGGTTCCTTAATCTGAATTTTTTGTTAGTAACGTTACTGTGAAACCTTTTGTACTTTATGAAAGTTGACTTGCAGAAATATGAAATTATCAAGAATGTGTCATCGAGACAGTCAACCGTTGAGAATCTCCACAACCCGTAGCTAAGACTTGAAATTCTCAACAATAAGTCATCAAGGCGGCCATTAAATTTACAGTGTCCATAACGTGTAGTCGGTTGGTTATAACCTGGATTTAAAAAAGTAGGTTTGACACATATTAAAATTTACTTTTCCACCCCGCACACCAGCACAATATTTATTTAATGGAAAAGCAGCTCTAAGGTAAGTTTCTAAGTCGAAGTTGTTGAAGGTTTGTGCTGTTCAGGAGTTTCAAAAGGGAATATACATAACTGAGACCAAAAGCCTAAAAGCTGAAAAACAAAATTTATTTGGGTTCCTTGGATACACGTCGTCTAGACCATTTTTTCCTCAGCACATTACTGGCTCGACTACGCATTACCCAGCTTCGACCACGTAGACTGGAGGATGAGGTACGCATTAGAACTATACGTTATCTGCGTTATGACCATGTGAGCTTACCGCAGAGGTCTGGTCGGAGTGCCTCGCATATGAACCCGTGACGTACATCCTGAATGCTTGCTTCGATAACTGGGGTTTATAATATATGTGCTACTTAAAACAGGTTAAGACATACAGTTCATACATACATGTAAAACCAATATACTTGCATACCGATAGAAATGAAAAGTATAGCCCAATATGTTTTACATGGTTGGGAAAGAGGCCTATCCTACATCAGTTACTTTGTATATTTTGGTGCTGGAAGATGAATGTTACCTTGGAAAATCTGGCTTTTTGTCTCTGTGTTTTTTTTTTTTTTTTTTTTTTTTTTTTAGTGTGTGTGTGTTTCTTTTTTATCGATGCTGTTTTTTCTGTACTTGTGTATTTTTGTGTCACTGTTAGAATAAGATTTGTTTATGTGGGTTGTTTCTCTGAACAATTAGGTAGTATCAATAATACTTGAAAATCAAAGTTTACAAGCAGGCATCAGAGACTTTTCTGCTCGCCTGGACATGACATTGACAGCTTTCACATAGCATTACAAAATCAAGGCAACCTCATGAAAAATAAACCTCCACAATACCTAGCGGCAAACAGCCTGTATAATAAATAAATGGTGCGATAGTCTTGCTTTTATCATGTTACGAAAATTATATATAAAAGTATATTTTTACTCATAGAAATATATGAATTACAAAAAGGCTTGGAATTCAAGGATTACAAGTGTGCATCAGGATCTCTTCTGCTTACCTGAATTTGACATTGAACCTCCCACAGATAATTCAATATTAAGACTACGTTATGAAAGTAAAGCTCCAGAGTACCAAGCAAGGGGGCATCAACCTTACTTGGCATGATTTAAACTGATAATTGGAGTATTTTACAGCTAATACAAAACAGGAATAAATGTGTCTCATGTATTACTACGGAATCATCAGTTGCTGGTATATTATACGCTCCTCTTCAGCAGTAACTTCTGAGATAACTATTGTCACATGTTTACTTCAACATTAAAGGTGTAAGCCCTCAAAACATATCTACCAAATCTGTTGGTTAACAAATAACATTCGAAGCAAAAGCAATAATCTTTATGACTAAACATGTGATTCAGAGCAAACCGTGTGAATCCAAATGTGTCCCTGGTTCATTGCAGCCCCATTAGATAGGTTTTGAATGGTCTTTGATGGATGCATTTGGCCATACTCAAAAGTATGACTGGCAACTAAACCATACTGCTTTCTCAAGGGTCCACATCAAACTTGGTGGGTGTATCTTGGTTGGGTCTCTTTTTAGGTTAGAGAAACGAACGTAGTGCAATAGTTGTGACAGCTTTAATGAAGGCATTTCAGTCGGAGTGAAAATCGCCAAAAATCGTCTGCAATCCTCATTGACTGATTGCTTTGACATAGCACCAGGACATCTCTCGGCACCCTAGACCTTAATTTGTTAATTTGGTGGCACATCACTTTCTCCATCCTCAGGTTAACTAGAGCAGCGACACCATCCTTTTGTCACAATTCCAGTACAACTAGAGTAAATATTGATTTCGATTAATAACAGGAGAACATAAATTTCGAAAATAACTGTTGGCCAGTTAATGATCCTCTGTGCACCAGTGGTAAAGTAGCTTGCTTTTGAATGACATTGACTCAATCTGTAAGGTCCTACCCCAACTATTGACTTTATTTCTCAGATCAGAAAATCACAATTGTTTTTACAGAGGTTGTGATATTTTACATGCTGTGATCTTTATAGCTCTACAATCAAAGAACATGAGAGTGATCTTGGCTTAATTCCTTGCTCACTCACTTATTTCTTTGCACGCTTGTGTTGAAAGGATAACCCAAGAACTGTCTTTGTGGTGTTTTATACTGCACATTGTCATATGACGGCGGTACATCTGTATAAGTCAGATTTTAAACTTCAGAAGACTTATCTTTTCTGATTTCAAATTTTAAAGAGTTCCTGGGTAATTTGGCCAGTTAGCAGTATCAAAATGGGTTTTACACCTGAGGAATGTCCTCTGTAACGCCCATGGTGATACTGCATATGTGTGATCTTGGTATGATTCTTTTCGTCCAAAGGTATCATAACTGGAATATGTGTGTGGTAACTGCAGCTGTTTTAACTAGTGTCACTGAATCCAATGGCACCACATTATTAGCCACTGCATATACTGCCAACAGGGGGAAATATTAAGAATTCTAAAACAAATGTTGAAAAGACCCAATTGCTCGTAGATAATATACATTGAGACATGTATAGGCTCGTTGCTGTTAATTTAGTGACGTAAGTGGCCCACTTTACTACGTTATGAGGACACTTGTGATGATAGTTTTTTCTTTATTTGATACCTCGGGGGGGGGGGGGGGGCTTTAAGTGATCTAGTCAGGCATAACAATAGTCCTCTGAAAGATTTACTTAACAGTCAAGTTATTTATTATTTACAAAAAGGCTTGAAAATGAAGGATCACAAATGTGAATCACGAAGTTTTCTGCTGACCGGGTTTTGACATGGACAGCTTTTACGTCATTATACAAAATTAAGGCAACGTTATGAAAGCAAAGCTCCTGGGTACAATGAAGTCCAAAATACCCTGCGCAGCATGGTATTGCGCAGGCAGCGGTTCATAATTGCCCTCGTCTGGCGACCTCGGACCGGATGTACCTATTGCGCCTACCAAAACCACGCATTGCACTGGGGTTTCTTTTGTCTTCTGTTCGAGGCTATAACAACAGTCGCATGTGGCGTTCTGTACACCCGGATACAGCTATCTTGATTTTTCAAACAACGATTCCATAATATAACAAACAGTCGGACCGGTCATTTAATCGCCACATCGTTTGTCCATCTCTGACCTGGAGGCCTTCTTGGGAAAAAACTAGATGTATAGCAGTATCTGATCATGAAATCCATCGTAACGGAATAACATTTTTGACAAAATTTTTGCACATTTTATTCTCTCAGCATTTATTTCTGAAAGGAAACCCTCGAATATCATTCTTATGGTTTAAGACTCTATCCAAGCAATAAAAGTCAAATTGAATTATATATGTAATAATTTATTTCTTAGCAAAAAATCTGATACGTGTTTCTGCTAGGGCAATAATGTCCATTCACTCACTCTCTATTACATCTCCTATCTCTGCCATTTTGTTTTTTATATCCCCTGCAATTGACATATCCTATTTTCACTGTCTTTGCTTTGCTGTCATTCCTCATCCTTGTGCTTTCATTTTTCCTGCTTCCAACATTTTTCCCAAGCGACTGCCTGGTAGACGCTGGGATTTCTAGTTTCCCTGCTGCTGCACCCATTCACTATAAACTTGCCCTAGCCTATCTCCTCCTGCCTGACTAGGGTGCAGCCCATCCCAGGCGAACAACTCCCTCCTGCCGACAGAATCCTCTCATGCATTCCTGAATGCTATACCCCTCCCCCTACACATCCTACCCAACTGCCTATTTATCCCACGGATCCTGCTAGCCTCCTAGCTACTCATCCTCACCCTTGGTAGGATCCCCATAACTAGCGTCTCACAATCTAACTGCCCTATTTAGTCTAAGAGTCCCCTATACTTTCCCAAAACTGTCTCTGTACCCACCCTTCCTATTCCCCCCTCCTCCCTGTCTGACAGGTCATTAGTCCCAACCTGGACTATGAACTTCGGACACTCCCCACTACTCTGCACTAATCCCTCTAAACGCTCTTCTACGTCCCTAATCTTTGCCCCTGGCAGACATACCCTCACCCTGTTCCTCCTACAAAAGGTCCCATTTATCCTCCTAACAATACTGTTTCCCACCACAACTGCCTGTCTAACACTGACCCTCTCTCCCCCCTCTTCCCTCCTGGCCAGCGTCTCCTCCCTCAATGTCTCCCCTGCCATCTCTCCCGACTTCCCTACACCCTCCTGCCCACTGGTCCCTGCCTCCTCCTGCACTTTCTGTCCTATCGCCTCTCGATCCCCTTACCCGTTCTGCCCCCGACCACCCTCCTGTCCCCCTCCCCTGCAGCCCTACTCCTATCTCTGGCCTCCTCTAGCTCTAGCTTAAGGGCTACCAACTGGACTTTTAAGGTCTCAGTCCTCCTGCACTTCCCGGACCTATACCTAAAACTGTCCTCCCTTGCCTCCTAACAGGTACAGACCAGCCCAGGACGTCCAAACTCCTCCCACATACAGCACCCCTCACACTGTATGTATCCCTCACACTCTGCTGCCTGCTCTCTGTCTACCTCCCCCGACTCTGTACCTCTTCTCCCGTCTTCTGTCCCTTCCTCTGCTCTCCTCTCGCCCTCCTATCTGTTCCCGTCCTGCCTGCTTCCCTCCTCTAGAACACCTCCCTCTTGTTCCCTTCCCTCGCCCTGCTCCTGTCCTGCTCTGCAGCACACCACGACCTGACATGCTGACTGTATTTTACCTTGTATGTTTATTATTTTACTCCTCGCTAATGAATTCAAAATGGCGGCTCCCACGCTAACTGACCTATTTCCACTCGCTCAAACTTTCTACTTCAAAATACCTAAAAATAGCCTGAGTTTATCACTAAAACTTTCCCTGCGATGCCTCTATATATTCATAAAACAAATCCCGTTCCGATTTGGTCCAACTCTGTCTAAAATTGAACAAAATCTGCTAATCGTACACCAGCTTCAACAATCCCAACCTTCTCTCGCTAAATTTCGTCAGGTGTCGCCATATTTGAAATAATTTCGGCGATCTTCAGTATATCTTGATGCTTTAAGTTATACAAACGCAGTTATCGATTATTTTAGCCTTGTGACAGGGACAGAGCGCCACATATGCATATGCTTAATGCATAAATTCTTTTCTTATGAAAACCTTTGTATCGGAATCTGTGAAGTGCATGACGTTACAAAGGGAACTCGTTTCATTTGCACAAGATGGCACACAACTACACTCTACAGTACATCATACTACATGGTCGATGTCGACGTGGAGGAGTTATTTTTTATGGGGACAAGATTGAACAGGAAGACAACGAACCAGACATTGGCCCAAAGCCTAGCAAAAGGTTGGCGGACGGAAGCGGCCCAACCAGCCAGCGATCCTTATCGGTACGAGGGCTGTGAGGATAACATTCCTTGGGAATTTTATTTGTTTTGATTTTGAAACTTTCATCATGTTCAGTGAAGCCATGAACCACTAATGAAGCGCAAGTTTTGATATTTAGTCAATCATGGACTCAGGAGAGTGCAGGGTGGCCCAGGCGACGAAAAATGCCAGTGTTAACCGTTGCATTGAATAGCATTGTCGCTGGAAACCCATTAATTGAAATCTCGAGTGGCTGCAGCCGCGAGGCAGCTTCGCCGTCTTTGCCACAAGCCCGATAAAGAGGCGATATGCAGAGGCCTAATATATCATATATTATAACTAACTTACTAAGTTCGAACAGGCTTTGAGGCTTTGGTTGCTAAGAACAAGATGTATGTACAGTTGTACATAATCATCAATAGAAAGCTTGACCATCATCCGGGCCTGGGCAGAATTTTGTCACTACTGACACTGCGTTGTATTTTCATCTGAAAAGACTGAATACACAGATCTATACATGCAACTGTTACAATTGTCACCGTGACCTCTTTAATAGGCCTCAAAGTTAAAGTGGCTTGGTGCTGTATCCATCAACCACTCACTGGCTGAAAGAAAATTGTCCCTCAAAATTTTACCACGGAAGCCATTGGCATTGTTTGACTTCAAAGTTTAACACTGATTTAGCTGGCTTTGACTGAAGGTAATTACATTTGCTGACTCCCTGAACACAGTGTTTTTTTCACACTACGTGATGGGTATAGACATATAGTGGTCTCTTCTTACAGTTTGAACAGGGCTAGTCATACTTTACAGACAAGCATGGAATTAGATCTTGACACACGAACTGAATCTAGCATAATCCACTATAATTAAACCAAAACTTTTAGATGTAAATGTGGATGGCTCCAGTTCCATTTTTCAATTTTCACCAAACTTGTATCACAAGTTACACAACAATCAGGGATCGTATAAACAGTAGCAGCATAGGAATCCTGGTGTATTGTAATCTGTTACCATGGTGACTACAGCTAATCACTTTTTTTTTGCAGCATTAGAACTGGAATCATAGGACAATGGTCAGTCAAAGGACACATTAGAAATATCACCAGCTGCGTCTACTGGGGCACAAGTTCTATGCCCCAAGATAGTCTGATCTACGAAGATGGGCATTTGAAGCTGTTTCTTGTTGAATGTGCAATACATGCAAGCCACTATTATAGGGACAACCTTCAATACTTAGAACAACAGTGGTCCCTTAATGCTGACAATGAAGAAGGTACTATATGTATATTGTAGCAAAGCACCTGATGCATGTACACTTAATGTACTGGTATATGTGAGGTATACACTGCCCTGCACAATTTTTTTAACAGGGATTGTAGATCCAAGTACATAATTGTCCCTGTCTTCAGGACCATACAAGCCCAATTGGTACAGAAAAACATGATCCCTATTCATTAATTCCAAACCCAACAATGACAGCAAAGAGATTCCAGACTTGCCAAAGCATCAACATTTCTTTTCTAATACCAATGTGAAGAAACGAATTTCACTCCTGACTTGAGACAGGCAGTCACCCATAAAAGGCAACTGGTGGTTTTAAACCGGTCCTCTCAACCCTAGAAACACTCATCATCAACTGCAGACACTAGTTCATTTCCAAAATGTATAGGCCTAACCACCAAAAACACAAATTTCATTACTTCTGCCAAAAATAAAAAGAGACCTGTAAGGCCTATCACCTTTTAGCTCTTCCGACTTGTCAGTCACTTCAGTTTACAGCGAAAGAGTAAAGTAGGCTTACATCGTTTTTGTGATATTTATGAATTTGGAACATTACAAACACACTCTACCTCCACTATAACTATGAGTCGGAGAACAAAGCCCACAGCACAACATAGCCCATGAAGTAATTTTCAGCCACTTTTTTTTTTCGATTTTGTCATCAAGGCACGTATTACACAGTATTTCACTTGCCCCCATATTCAAAGTCTGGTTGTAAAAGCAGAATTCCCGGTTACCTACCCCAAAGGCAAGTGATTCCAAATTTTCATGTCGAGCTGGAATATATCATTGTCCTGGTATAAGGTGGTTGCCACTACATGATGAATAAATGGTCAATAAATGATGAAACTTCTTGTTGTGTTTTAGGTGGAATAAACTGTACCCAAAGAGGTGTTTACAGTGGAAAAGGAATTCAGATGTTGTGCAGGAAAGAATACAGCGCTTTTGTATTTTGCTGTCTCTGGCATACCCTACTCCGGCGAAAATCCACAACAGTTTTATTAGTTCAAAATCACATGTGCCTCACATTTACTATCATCTTGATAAGAAATATATAAAAAAAAAAAAAAAAAAAAAAAAAAAAAAAAGGGGGGGGGGGGAGGAAATAGAGAAGCAGGAATAAGAATGATGTGGAGAAGTAAAGATTGCAGTTATTTTGTAGTCTTGTATCTTGTTCCAACTGGATTTTATGATCTGAAAATAGAGGAAATTTTGTGGGGCCTGCCAAAGTGAATGACCAAAGAACAAAGAGTAGGAATACTTAATGAATAGCGTAAATGGCTATGAGCAAACCAAAGGAAGACTTATCATTCAACTAGTAGCCTAAATGGCTGTCAGCAAAAGAAAGAAAAGCTAAATGTCCATGATTCTTAAACACAAGCAACCTTTAAAATATCTTACCATGGCAAGCAATGGGTTACACTGGGCAGCACCATAAATTGACTTTTTTCATTATATTTTTATTTTGGTTTGATGACACCAGTTTTAATTGCATTTAAGGTGGCCTTATAGGACTGACCACTGCATGAAATGAACGAAAAAGAGTGTCATTGAAATTGAAAGTTGTTTCAAATTTTCTCGGATGATGAATAAAAAATTGAGATCCCCATGCAGTGTATCAACATATCCACGACTAGGTACAAAGTTCACAAATTTGCTGTGGGGCTCAACATCAAATGCAGCTTTGTACATGAATATAAATGTTGCATGAGGGCATTATAGAAAATAATGCGGTTAACTGCTGACTAGACAACGAATTGGTGCAACCATGGCTGGTGGACTTCAATGTAACAGGACTGAAAAGATGCCCTTTACTGCACTTCACCCAGTAGGACCGCCTGTCCTTTTTCAACTGGCAGTGTACAAACAGATTGTGGAAGGGCAAGATAGTCTTAGGAACACCACTGTAGTCTGTGCAGCAGGAAAACTGGATATGAGATGACAAATGCTGAACGATGGGATAATATACGGTGGTACCTGCTGCATGTGGACCCCTTCTGCCAAGAAAAAGTGGCCTGTCACCACAGGTAAATTTTACAAAGAATTTGACTCCTATGTCCGAGCCTAGTGACCACAAAAAGCAATTCGGCTGCTCACAGGAGTGGTTGGATACAGCAGGTACCACGGTATATGTGTTTGCATGTTTTCAGTATGCATTAAACTACCTCATGCATGTACATGCAAAGAACATGCAGAAGTGTTTTCTTGCATGATGTTTTTGTGAAGTTGCAAATTGGCCACCAGCATTGTACATGCCACAATATCATGCTTACATGCAAGTTTTAGTTTTGGAGGAACCTAAAATGTTGTGAAACTGATGTACTATGTTTCTTTTCACAAAAAAACTTTAAACCATGGGCTCCCTGTCTAAATATTTCTCTCTGAATAATAGAGCGTGTGCATCAATCACTCAAAAATTAACATTGTCATCTTGACAACTAGGTAGTAACAATCTCTGTGATCTGTAGTCTGTTACTGAGTGCATGTGAGAACAGATTGAAAATATGTCTGTTAGTGGGCAAGTACGTAGGCCCTATAACGTCGCCTTGAGTTCTGATATAAGGAAAAGACGTGACAACAGCCTGCACACTTTTCATTTTAAGGAAAATGTACACTGTACTGATCATTACATGGTCAGGCTTATGATGTCCACAAATATCATGCAAAGACATAAAAATAGGAGTGAGATGGCCCCTTTTAAATATCCAATCACCAATGTGATTAAAACAATCTACAAAGAATTGAACAGCTAATTTGGGAACATTCAGCATTTTCACTGAATCATTCTTATCATGAAAATGACCAAAGTACACCAGGGGGAGGGTAGCAGGGATATGGGCAACATCTCTGGAAATAGCAACTAAAACCAACAGACAAGGTATCACAAAATAAATGATGAAACTTACATGATGCATTTAGTGTAATTCTGTAAATGCAATATATATATATATATATATATATATATATATATATATATATATATATATATATATATATATATATATATATATATATATATATATATATATATATATATATATATTCTTAACATCAGATCAATAAAAGAACCAAGCAAGCAACAAACTTCTTCAGCACTTCCATTTTTTTTCTGGGAAAAAGAAAAAACAAAACAGAAAGAAACAAAACCGTGCTTCTTCTATTCCATTGGGATGGAGGTGTACTGGGAAAGAAGAGTGTAAATATGTCCCTCTTGGTTATTTATCAGGGATCTCAGTCTCTTCTTGAGAGATGACAGAGAGGGGGGCAGACACAACATATAATTCTGGAAGAGAATTCCGTTGATCCATTTAATGAAAAAGTATTTGAACATGTCAGTCCTAACACGAGTAACATGCCTCTCAGCAAGCTTGAGTGGTGACTGTCCTCTTATTGATAGAGTGTGAAAACTTTATCCGTGCATGCATACCCGTATTCAAGTTTAAAAATGACGAAAATGTTGAATTAACACTTCCAAAATCCACTTCAATCTGCGGATTTTTTTGTAATGAACCCTTGCTGTTTTCATTGAACAATTGTATTAAAGTCCACTGAAGCTTAGGCCTAATACAGGCCTAACGTTAAATGAATAAAACAATCAGGGAAGTCCATACAGATTATGGTCTCAGGCCAGACGATTATCTGATATTGACAAAGGCTAAACAGATCTAAACTTCTAAATGTTTTAGAAACAAACAATTGCATTCCTTTGTATTTTAGTATATCTTGCAAAAAAGTACACTTCTTCTAGTCTACCAATTTTCTCCACTGCCGTGCTCACGCGTCGACGTCTCGACTCGGGAGCAACTTTGTGGCAGAAGCACCACGACCTCTCTTGGGTCCTAGGACACTGGCCAACTGCTCAGGGGACGGCTGTGCCTGTGGCTGTATAGAGGGCATAGCACCAGGCATAATGTCGATGTGGTATTGAAACCCAGCATCCTTCATCATACCACCGGCAAACATAGAGTTTTCAAAATGTATAGCACATAGTACGCTTTAAATTGTAATCGGAGGCGTCTTTCCAGACGACCGCAAACCTGTTCCATGCCGCTCGGAGGCTAGGCCTGCGGCCCCGCATGTCGTTGGTGTTGCCACACCACATTACTACAGAGCGATGGGGCATGGCAGTGACAAAAATAATAAGCTAGGTCTAAAAAATGAATTTGGTGCCAAAAACGACATTTCGCGCAAAAAACAATTAGAGATAATCGAAATTTTAAGTCAAGACAAAAATGATGTGTCCTATCAGGAAATGGACGCGACGACCCAGGTCGAATACCAGATTCACAAACTGGTTCCCGCTGTCACGTCACCAAAGTGGATCTTCCCGATGGAAATTTTCTCGGACACATTCGGTGGCGCTATGCTTAAAAGCACCAAAAAAAAAAACAAAAAAACATTACACATATTATGTGCAACAAATGTACCTCATCATTCTTGTTTTTATATATGATCTTACGTCTGGGGCAACAAATATGTTGTTTGCAGCATGTTTATATTTTCCGAGACTGCCCTTTAATAAATGACTTATAAGATAACTTGTGGGATACTATGCTTTCTTGAACATTTAATTTTCGTTTGTAAAATATTTCTGGAAACCTGAGTTAAAAATTTGACTGCCATGCTGATAATTTTTGGCTATTGTAGAGCAATCTGACTACTGTTCTTGCAATTTTGTCTTCTCTTTTGAGACCTGTAAGGCTGATGTTTGCCATTTGAACCAGTTTACTTGCAAATTCTGACACTGTATTGAATTTTGACCACTATACTTGCACGTTCAACAACTTTTATTTTGTGAATAATTTTAGTTTATCTCCTTCACGAAAACATCATTCCCTTAGCTATATGTCTAAAACACACTGAATTATATAATCATGTTGTTTGGATTCTTGTTGATGGTCATTTAGGCCTAAGGGACGGATTGATGTTGGTTTAAGTTTCACTTTGTGGACTTGTATGGAAGAATGTCATTGGTGAGGCGGTGGTTGCAATTAGTGTTTTTTGAATGCTGAATTTTATTGATATTTTTGACAAATTTGGAACCCTTGCTTGCAAGTTCTCTACTGTGCTGCACCTTTTGGTCCCTTTTCGTGAATTGTATGGTCCCATATGCGCATGAATGATGCACCTGTTCAAGCCAATTGACTGCCATAGGCCTATCGTCGTTGTCAGAGTGAACGGACGTATGTGAGAGACTGCAACTTTTCACAATAACTAAAAAACAAAATGTGTGCATTTTGTAATATAACATTGCCTAGACCAAACCCTTTAAAACGAGAAAAGACATAGACCTATGAATATAATATAAATAAACATAAATTAACTGATTAATTAAATAAATATATATATATATATATATATATATATATATATATATATATATATATATATATATATATATATATATATATATATATTGCTATACCTATAACATGAATAATGTTGCAAGTTAAAAGTTTATAGGAATACGCTGGACTAAAGTGTAACGTTCCGCAGAGGATTTACCCCCCCCCCCCCCGCCCCCAAGAAACCCATCCACTTTTATGTTGTAACAATTTAGACTACAACGTTGTAATAACTTACACAGAACTAATTTATATCTTGCATAACACGTTATCACGACAACGTGGTGACAGTGTTAATTAAAATTTGTTACACGTGTAATATTTGATCGTAGGATTTATGGTGATATGCTGGGATAACATATTTCATACATAAACGAATTTATCTCTTGCACAGTGCAATCATCATTCCTACGGCAATTCGGTGTCAATGCAAATAATGAGCATTAGTGGTAGTAACATTAGTTATTAATCATGTAACAGTGTATCGTTAAATTGACAAATGGGTCAAAACTACGTTACGCTAAAATAAACATGTTGATGAAAACCTTCGGGTCGTCAAACGACCTTGATACGTGATCTGTAGACGGCAAAAATTAGAAAAATGTGCACAAAGATAACAGATAATATTAAAAATAATGATACGAAATTTATTTGAAAAACAGAAAACACTGTCTTGTATAGCATTGAATATAGGTTAGCTCATGACAGATGCAGGGGGAATACGCTCAGCTTCATTTTCTCAAGAAATTTTAGTGGTCTTTGGGATTTAATGTTGTTAGGGCGCGGCACGCCGATGCTGTCTGTATGTCGCACCATGTTAAAACGATTGCAAAATTTTCTAATTGATGTGTAGATGAGGAGTATTTGATTGGCAATAAACATAGATAAAACTTGTTGTGTTTACACTTGTACGAAAGAGCATAACATCTGCTTTCAAACCACATAATTCCTTTACATATTAAGGTTTCCGTTCTCAACCTAACCCAACCTCCAAAAAAGGAAAATATGCCTTGCCGCGGCCGCGGGGACAAATTTTTTGGAGCGCGGCACACAAAAACATGCCATTGTCCATGGAATTTCACATCGCACGGACTGTATCATTCGTCATAATTGACTTGTCATTACAAAGCTAGCAACGTTGAGATTCTAAATCCGTTTGATCCTCTTTTTTTTGGTGAATTTCGAATCTTAAATACATTTCAATTAAAATTTCAAACTTTCGGAAAAATTATAAATTTTGTCAACATATTTCGGAGCAAACGGATTTTTAAGCTCAGTATCTCATTATCCTAGTGGTAAAAACCGTTTTTTACGAAAAATAAAAAAACGTTGATGCGAAGAAGCTCTTTGAGACCATGTCCGTATAAATAGCGGCGACGCGTCAATGTGGCTGCCCATCATGGCGTCGGTTGGAGAGGTGAGTAAGCTCTTCGTCACTTAGAATTGCCATCGATTTTATTGCATCGTAAACGATCAAAAAATACCCATTTGTTAAATAAAAGCTTGAAAATAGAGGCCCCTAGAATGGTTTAGAGTATTTTAGCGTCAGGTAACTGTGAAATACAGGCTGCCAATTCAGTTGATGTGGGACGGGAACATGGCGTCTGCTAGCAGCCTAGCGGAAAAAAAATCGAGCTATATTTTCAAGAAGCTGTAAAGCAATAAATTCTCTTCGACGCAGAAAACTAATACCCCAGAATGTTTCTAGTATTTATTTTAATTATTTAAGTATGATTTTTGATCACCGATGGAGTCAAGTTAGCTAAGATGATGACGGATTATAATCCCGACTCGCTTCGCTCTTCATGTCGGCTGTAGAAAGTGAGCGATAATAAAGGAGTCATGTCAATGTTAATCAAGCAGCACAGCACAGAAAGTGAGACAGCATGTGATGTTTTCCTTGTCATATGCGGCGATATTCAGGACAAAAAAAGTATGTTTCAGGCTAAAGTAAGAATAACAGGTCCATGAATGTTGTTCATGCATAAACATTTTCAACTTGTCCACTGAATTATGTGTTAAAGTGTAGGTCTATTTGGAGTTTTCATAAAGTAAAATGCACCTTTTCTGCTGTAGAAACTTCAAAAAATGTATTTCCAAAGTTAATGTGATTAGGGATAGGCAGGGCTAAGGGATGTTAACAGTGCTTTTTTCCCCAGGTTCCTGCTTGGTTCTTATACTGAAGCCATTTTACCTTTTTTTTTCAGAAAAAAAATCAGTTAGTTTGTCAACTCTTCAGCTCGATTTCAATGGTGTTCAACTGGATAGTAGTGATAATCACTTTAGAAAATTTCAATCAACACTGTGGCAATAGAAACAAATGATCCAAATATAATCATGTAACATGAAATTGAAAAGCCTGAGACCAGAAACAATATTTCTAAATGCAAAAGTATGCATTGCTTGCCAATAACACAATTTCAAGTTAAGTGCTTTTCCCACATTTTAAGCTCAAAGGTGGACCCACTTTCATCTTTTCTTCACCACCTTTTACGTTTTTAATACCTTTTTCCTTTTCCATTAAAAAGTAAGTTATTTTGGTAATATTTATGCAACATTTGGTCAATATTTGTTCCAGAACAAGTAATTCCAGGTTCCCATCATGTTCACCACCTTTCTGCTCTCCGAAACTAGGGAAAACCCAGAGGTTGATATCACAGACATAGTTAACTGTCTCACCCATGCCACAAAGAAAAAAATGTTTTTTGTTTTGTTTTGTTTTGTTTTTTTTTTTGTTTTTTTTTTTTTGTTTTTGTTTTGTTTTGTGTTGTTTTTTTTTTTTTTTTTTTTGGCGTGTGCATTGAAGAAATCCTAATGTAACTGCATGTAAAAATTTAAATCTTTTCAGAAGCTCTCAATCAGAATTATTTTATCAAAATATATTTTGTTTTCTTGTATGCCCGTGGTTCATGTAGTTTGTTTGACATTTGAACCTTTTTAAAATGATTTAATTTGAAATGAAAACAGTTGAATTGGTCTTTATTAATCTAAACAAACTCCACATTCATGCAAAGAAACATTGGAATTAGCAGGCATAGTCAGTTGCAGGTAGGCCTACATTAAGAATTGAATTAGTTTAGGTTTTTGTCACACTGTAGTTCTTTTTTCATTTCATACAAAAACACATTCAGAGAAGCAGTCATATTGACAAGTAGGCCTATATGTATCATTAAATAAATTATTATTTTTATTGTTATTTTTTCATCACAATCTATTTCTGGTCCAGATACAAACATTGAAATTAGCAGAACTGATTAATGTCAGGAAGCTTACATGAAATTTTATTAAATGGATTTTCATAGTGCTTCATTCCAATTGTCAAAAAAAATATTGAATGAATCAACAAAAAACAATTAAAAGTGGGCCTACATCGATCAAATTTGCATCATTAGTTTTGTATGTTTTTTATGACACTCGATTCATCTGTCATGCACAAAAACAGATAAAGAAGCAGGATAAATCAATGACAAGTAGGCCTACATTACGAAGTTAAAACTATGCCCATGAAGCCCAATTATTTCAGTCTTATTTTCAGCTGAATCATATTACTAAACCGAAACCATCCCTTGAACCCTAGGTAAACATTTTTGATTATGAATAGTTGCAAATAGCGTTTGTCAGTATAGTTGAGCTAAATGGTTATCTTATATAAGCTTATGTTAATTGAAACAATTAATTACTAGCAAACTGCATTCAGGTTTATTGTCATTGTTGAGAACTCATGCCTGCGTTGTGTTTGGTTTTACTGGCTTATATTTGGAAAGTTGAAAGGCATAGTTTTCATTTACTCTGGTTCACCTGTGTGTGATGGATCCAGAAGTATGACCTTTATTCACTAAGAGACCACCCATTGCACTTCGAGTATCTGAGTCTGTGCACCTTGGTATCAACTTCACCATTATATATTTCATTGTAAACCAGCAAGAAAATCACATATAACACGGCTGTTGTGTGTGTGTGTGTGTGTGTGTGTGTGTGTAGTATATATGCACTGCAAGATGTGAAAATGTTTATATGCATGTCATGGATTCTTAATGATGTGTGTGTGGGGGGGGGGGGCTGATGGTGATGTAAATTCTTGCAACTTAAATGACAGTCACAGTAAATATTAACATTTGGCCTTTCTTTGAAAGTTTTCTTTATCTTTCTCTCTGATCTAGTATTTCATACTTCTGCTTTCATGTTCAATATTAGAAGAAAATTTCAGTCCATTTACAAATTACTTTATTGGTAATCAGATATCTATACTGTACAGGGAAATGTTCACTCTGTTGCCACAATTAAGATGGTTTTTTCTAAAAATTAGATACAGTGGTGCATTATAAACAAAGATGGGCTGACTATAGGACATCCCACCAGAAATTCTCATGTACATCACACATGATGACAACACTTTGTTTTAAGGGACTTTGATGTGTCATATGGCATGACAACTTTATGTTTTTGTGTGAATCATGGTTATAGTGCATTCAGGTTTTCTTGCCCAAATACAGTATTTTCAAATCGCTTCTATGGATTTTGATTATACCTTATGCATCGGTATTATCAGAAAAAGATAATATATTTGAATTTCACTTCAGTGTCACATATTTATTAATGATTTTACAACAAAGGTGAATTTGTTGTATTTGCTGGGCTGTGTGGGTAGTCAATTTTAGGTGCGGTGGGCAGGGTACGCATCCATGTGATTGCTTGTTATAACATAGCTTTTTAGATATTATATGAAGAGATCTTTGTGGTGCTATGATAGATATATCATTGTGAAGAAAACATTGCATCTATAATGTAGGGAAAGGTACTGATCACAATCCTAGGGATGAATAGCTTACTTTCAAACGGCCCACTATTTAAGCTGATCATGAGGGTTTTTATATAAACACATGTTTCATAATTGTATGTTGCAGTTGAAAAGCCACAGACCAGACAGCAAAGGAGATGTACCACGATTGGATCCTGTTTGTGAAGAAGCTTGGGTGTCTGTGGAATCATGGAGGAAATGTATTTAGGGACTGTCACTGGATTCCATTATCCGTTTTAGATCCTGATTAATATTTACCTAAGATACAACTAGAAGCAGACGGATTGCAAGGGGTTGGTACGTCAGTCATGAGAAACAAAATAGGGTATCACCTTGGATCTCCAACAATTCACAACAGATGGTCAGGTGGAAAAAGCCCATGACGATTGCTATGAAAGCAATGTCAACCTAATATATAATATAATCCTGTATTGATTTTCAAAGTCTGTAATTTTGCTTGCAATAAACTGAAAAAATGAGAAGTATGAATTTTTTGTTAAATGTCAGAGTTTGAACCATATTTGATATATCAAGGTTCAACTTTGAAAACTTCTCAAGATATGGATCCTTTCAATTGGACCAAAAATAGGCATTTTCGGTGATGTCGCCTAAAAAAAATGGCTAAGTTCAGTGTCTGCTAACAGAAGTTTAGACCCTTGAAATTTCAAACTGATGTTTAAATATCTTAATTATCCATGGTATTCTCATTAAGTGCACTGCTTTATGTTTGAAAATTAATAACATGTGGCATGATGCAATGTATATCTTATGATTATGGACATTTTAATGGCAAAAGCCCCTTTTCGGGTCGGGGCATGGGTCGCATCCCGGGTCTGAGGGTTATAGTGACATATTTTGGTTACTTACAGTATTTGATGTATTTTATAGCTTTTACACTGAAATGATGCTTATTAGATATATTTCCCTGCATTTGACATTGTATTATGATGATTTCTGTCCCCCTGCATTGTTTTGAATAACATATGGCTAATGGCTAAACTAGTCAATTTGCCCTATTTTGACCACTCTCGTGGCAACCAAACCCTGGCTTGAATTTAATAGTGTGCAATTTTGCATACAATTTACCCTAAAAGTGCATAATTGTGAATATTTTGGTAACTTTTAGACTTTTAAAGATTTCTGAAATTTCAAGGTTGAAGATCTCAAACTTTTCAAGATCCGGGTCTGTCAAAATGGAAGTAAATTAAAATTTTTGAGTGCCACTTGAAAAATTGGTCCAGTGTCTGGAAGTGGAAGTTTGCATCCTTGAAATCCTAAAATAATGTTCAAATATCTTTATTATCAATCACATTCTCATTAAATGTACAGATTTATGCTTAAAAAGCATGAAAAGATGACATGATGCAAGGAATATACGAATTTTGGGAACATTTGACATCCGTTTCCATTGTAATGGAAAAAGGCCATTTTTGAGTCGCTAAACTGGCCCTATTTTGGGGATTCACATAAATTGCTATATCTAGAGAAAGACTTCATCAATTTTAATAATTTTGGTACTGTTAAAATGCTCTCTAAGAGTGTTGTAAATAAGATATAAAAATAACTCTATTAGCAACTTCAAAATTTGGTGGCTCCCACTCTCTCTCTCTCTCTCTCTCTCTCTCTCTCTCTTTCTCTCTCTCTCTCTCTCTCTCTGTCTCTGTGTGTAATTAATATATATTTATATTCATTCTTGTCATGTTAAAACTGACATGGCTTTTTTACCATAATGATCCTTGCATCTACGTTTGGACTCTTTCGGAAACAGACGAACTAGAAATTTATGTGATTTAGCTAAACATACCAAGGAACATTGCCTTTGGTCGGAATTGACTTGGATTTGTTTCATTAGGAATACGGTTTGAATTTGGTAATGACACTGTGTAATTTGATCTTATTGAAAAGTATAATCCTATGTAATAATAAAATTCCCACTTCAAAACTTTTAATTGGGTGTTGGATCACTGTCACCGAGATACAAGACTAATTAATTGGAAAACAACGAATGCAAACAGACCCTTATCTTCAACAACCTTTATGGACATCAAGACCAGGTACTGTATCACCAAGTTTGTAGATAATCCTAAATGTCGTTTGGAGAGAGAAAAATCATCTATTTCCCTTTAAGCAACAGGTGTTGTATCAATAATTTTTTCTCGGCTGACCTTGTCAATCGATCCACATATTCCACCCGAGTCTAAGGTCAAAAGCAAATGTTCCTATGTAATATCAAAAGGATTGACCTTGGGGATTCGGGACGTTCTGGGGTTTTCCAAAAAAGGAACAAAAATTCATTAAAATAAAAAAAATACAATTATGACATACAATGGGTTTGTGTTTTTCCTTTTGCAATCGTAATCGGGAAAAAGAATAGATGTTAAGAAGAAGTAGGAAAAACGAAGGTAATGGGCATTTATTTTTTAAATTGCACTCACATGAGACTCAGAGTCAATTTATGAAGGTTGTTCAACTTTCAAACTATGCATCAATCGTCATTTAGAACCTTGATATATTGAGCCACATTTTTAATCCATTTGACAGTCTGTTTCTACCAATTGCCAACTTTCCTTAATGTTTCCTGGCAAAATAAAAACAATGCTTGATGAATTGAATGGACAGCTTCTTGCCGATAATAAAATATCGTACACAATTGACACGTGGTGAATTGTTAAAGAGTGAATTTGTGTGCCTTCAAATGACAATTTGTTAAATATCTGTGCATATCAGTTTCAAATGAGATGTTGCTGCAGTGGCCTAGTTTTTGGACAATATTCTACAAAAGGTTCAATAACTTAGGCCAAAACAAACATTGTACTAGCACAGTAGGACCACCCTGCTCAAGAGGATAATTTTTACAGACTGTCCCTCAGCGACAGCATTAGGAAGAACATGTTTAAAAAAGAAAAATCTGCAGGAATTATAGTTTCAAGCTCTTGCTGTGCATATAAAATACAAAGATACCTGTAAATTGTATCGTAATCGACAAACATAAATTTGTTTAAAGAACATAAGTACCATGTGTCTAATCATAATACAGTTTTAAGCCTACTTACAAACCTTTAATTTTGTGTACATATTCAAGGAGGAAACTATACTCTTACTATTTAGAACTCCCACTGAACCCCCCATATTTTGAAACAAAGTCGAAAATCTAAACAGAACAAGTTTTAGCGATCTATCTCAACTGTCTAATGTCACAATGCATACTAATATTGAATTTGAGTTCAGAAATAAGTACAGCCCATATAACATGAATCATCTGTTACAGCAAAAATGAGTATATGGCGAACATAATTGCACAATATTGAATCAACAATAAATCGTATCAATTTAACTTTGAACACCAGGTCAAAATACTCAGTCCTTTCTGTCCATGCCATGTGCTTGTCTTTTATTTATACTCACAATAAGGAAAATATGTTAAACCTTACTAAATGTGGGTGCTTTGCTTATATCATGTTTAGCCCCAGCTAGCTGCCACACGAAATATCATAGCTTAATTCCCCACATTCGTTTAAAGACGAAAACGTCTGAAACAAAATACTGGAACTTTCATGTTTTCATCCTTTTTAGCTTTTTCTTCTTCAATAACGGGTGCATCATGTTGCAAAGTGTGGCCTGATAGAGACCTTGTTTGCACACTATTATCCTAATATGTGCTAGGGCACCAGGAACTTTTGGTTCCTCTTCATTTAGAGATCAGAGTGTACCCAGAACAGGAGTTATGCCCGCCATTGTAGGATTTCCACACACTGCATCCAATGAGGGTCATTGTTGCAATACACACCATGTATGGATGACTGTTTTCTGTTCAAAGTGAAATTCCAATTTGGAAAATTCTCCAGGGCAGGTATTGTGGAACATGTGAATTTCAGACAGGTGAAAAGATGCCATGACTAATATTTCAAAACGAAATGACTACATTATATAACATACTGTTTCCAAATCGACAGAGCCTCTTTTCTGACGTTGTTAGCAACAATAATTAATAATAAATTTTAGGTTATTACAAAACAAGGCTTTGATACAAAACAAAATACCTAAGCTTTATACACAAAAACACGCAACATTGGCCACATTTCATCAAAAAAGAAGCCTAAGGAGTACAAAAACATTTCAGGCTTACAGATCAACTTCCTCCAAGGAGTTTAGAAGTCATCAGAATTCAATAAAGTCGTACAAGGAAAACAAAAACAAAAAAAAAAGGTTCGCATCGGGAGTCATTGTTGCAAACCAATTTAGGCCCAATAATTAGCAATGAAGATGAACGCCTATTTAGTACATATACGGTCACTTATTCCTGTTATAAATTTCGTTTAAAGACTCGAACGGGAAAAGGGATATATTTCCCACACCTATGGCAATCCGCCTTTCCAGTCCCTTTTTTTTTTGGGGGGGGGGGGGGGGTACTGGTTCAGTACAAATCAAAACATTTACATCAAGACCAGGTACTGTATCACCAAAGCATGTACATTTGATATGCTCATAGCGTAATGGGAGATAAAAGAAAAATGTGTTGTCTACATCATTGGGTCCATGTCTATTATTCATCTGTATTGTCGTTTGAGATCAAATTAATGAGTCATCATCAGGTTTATGTTTCTTATTTATCTGTACACTTGTTCCATCCTATCCATCTTCTCTCCATAATATTCCATTAAATTGCACATTTACTGTTATCCTTTAGAAATGTAGCTGTATTTTTATTTTTATTTTTTTTTTTTTATTCAAATTTCTCTTATTGTGATGATTACAGGCTGTACATATATCCATAGCATATACATTGACATCTGCAAATGATATGCGCTTTCCTGCAAGGACGAAGTGGTTTGCGCCCAACTTTGACAATATGGCATCCTCCTGCTTGTCCTTCATCTTTTTGGACAATAAGCTGATGCCTATTGGCCTTTTTGTGCTATAGTCTCCATCACATGGCTATATCTTAGGCCTTTCATAAAATTATATATATATTTATATATACATATATATATATATACATACATATGCAATATACAAAATAATCGTCATCTGAGGTCTCATGGTTGGACATGAATTGTGTTGTATTTTTTTGTTTCGCATA
This sequence comes from Hermodice carunculata, assembly GCA_964020975.1. Lineage (NCBI taxonomy): Eukaryota > Metazoa > Annelida > Polychaeta > Eunicida > Amphinomidae > Hermodice > Hermodice carunculata. The sequence goes on along the minus strand of OZ026629.1, from coordinate 47,920,916 downwards.
AAATTGGTGAGTAGTTCTTGTCATTCAAAATGTAAATCATGGTTGTATACCGTCATCCTTCTTTAATTCCAAGTACTGAAGCAATGCCTCTTCCTTTCTCATAAACACTGTAAGCACTATTACCTAAAATAGATTATGAGCACTAGAAACAGCTTCAGCATTGGCTGACAGGACCTGTATTGTGTGACAGTTTGCGTGGTAAGTATATATGTCACAGTATGGTATGAGATAATGTACCACTGTTTGGTATGATGGAATAAAACCTAATAGAAAAAAGGACTCCTCATCAGAGGTTTCATGGTTGGATAAACATGAATTGTGTTTCAATTTTGTTTCTTACATACACCTGGTGAGCAGCTCCTGTCTTTCAAATTGTAAATCTTGGATTTATACTATCATCCTCCTTTAGTGCCAAGTAATCTCTCTTCCATTCTCATAAACACTGTGTGCTCCAGCACCTAAAATGCAATATGAGCATTAGAAACACCTTCAGCATCGGTTGACAGGGGCTGTGATGTGTTAAAGTTTGTGTGGTAAGTATGTATGTCACAGTTTAGTATGATATAATATATCACTGTTTGGTATGACGCAGTATTTCTTTGGTACCAATTATTTGTGTATAAGTCGTATCTTTTATCTCCAGGGATTTTTTAAAGCAATAAATTCAGGTTTCTAACATAGCCAGGGAAACAGTGCAATGATGTCTCCATTGGTCATTAATCAATGACAATAATATTACCGGTGGCATCATTTCTTGTTTTCTCTTGGACCCAGTGTTGACTCCCAGTGCGCATGCTTCCCTGTACTCCATTCCTATGTGGGCGCCATTCATGACATACTCGTTATGAACTCTCATTCACCATTACTGTTCTAGGGCTTTACACACATTCCCTTCTGTGAAAAATCTTTGCTTAGTGGTTCTAGACTCTTTGGAGGTAAGGTTAGCAGATATCTGCTCTGCCAATACCTCTGAGGAACTGGGACTGGAGATGGTCAGGTTGTTTGAAACTAAAGTTTTACTGCCTTGGGGTTGATTGCTAGAATTACAAAAATGCATGCTGATCTGCCCAGGGTACTAATCGCCCCCTCTTAGCCAATCACTTTGCAGTCCCCTCAAAAGGGACAGGCTTAACATAGGTTGGATGTCTCAAGATCTTAGTGTCCCAGGTATGAGCACTCAGAGAGAGCAATTGCCAATCTGGCTGACTTCCACCTTGGAGCCAGGTACCCAGGCTCTCTATCTTGAGAGAAACTCATGTTCCATGAAGAACAGAATATGCAGATAGAGACTTCATCTTCATCCATCCCTACCAGCACACCTATCATATGCAAGCCGACCCTTTCCATGGAGCAGCATGCCACATCTGCATTGAGTCAGCCCTCACTTGGCCCCAAGGCCCCGGACTTGGAACTCCAGCAGTTTCCCTCCTGTCAGCAGACTTCCCAGTTGGCAGCAGCTGTGGCCCCTGCCCCAAGCTTCCCAGACAGTCAGGAGTTCCAGCAACTCTAACAGGAGCCTTCCAGTCGGCAGATTCTTCAGTCAGCCACTGCTGTACCTCTCATATGGAATCATCTGTCATCATTAATATCTTCTTGCAAGACATGGTGACAGATGTGTTGCTGTCACAAGCCACTGTTGCCCTGGCCATGAGGAGGTATTGGGGTTACACTGCTCCCCTCACCAGCCCTTAGCCTAGGGACCTCAATACCAAGGCAGAAGATGAATACTTGCCTTCAGATTCATCTGTTAGCAGCTCCAGGCCACAGTGGACTAGCCAACATTCACAACACACACTTCTCTGAGTGGCTGAGCTTCATGGTTTCCCTGGTGTGGGCAGAACCTGCTTCTGCCGCCATGGATACCATCTCAGCTCTGCCTCAGGGTTTTGAACATCAAAAAGCCCTTGCTCAGAGCCTGGTGGGATTCCAAGCTGTAGTCCCACCTGAGGAGAGGTGAAGGGCGTCATAATGTCCTGCCAGGGCTTGTTCCTAGAGGATATCCATCATAAGACCTCTATCCATTGTTGCCATTTGTAGCTGAGTTCTACGGACATGCTTATATCCAAGATTCATGGCACACATGTGTATGTGGAGCTGCTGACTTCTGGCTCTATGTGGCAAGGGCAACTCCTCACCCGGCTAGAGGTTTAGGGGAGGCAATACTCTGTGCTGGAGCAGGTTTTTCTATCCTATTCTCTTGCAGTGAATTTAGATTGGGACAAATATGACGCTCATCATCTAAAATCCGTGCCTGCACCCGCCAAGGCCCACAAGAGGCTTGAAGAAGATGTGAGGGGTTTTGTTCCTATTGCATCATATTCTGATATCTCTTTGGCAGCATTGAGGTCCCTCCAGCAGAACCTCCAATGCTTTGCCAGGCGTCAAGACTTCCTTGTTGCCATTGATTGACCACAATGTTAAGACCCCTGGACATTGGAGGTGAACATACTTTTGTTACAAAGGGATGCCTACCTCCAGGATCAGCAGCTACCTTACCAAATCTTCCTCAGAGCAAGAATGGGGCCTCTCTTCTCCAGCCCTTTTTTGAGATGAGAGATGCCAGAAGTTGTTTCTTGGGTGCAGGATCTTCAGGCCCACTCTGCTAAACAAACCACAGTAAGGCTTGTGTTGGCTCATTCGTTTCATTCACTTTTGTCCTTGGCTATCACACACCAAAAGTGTGGCTTCCAGACCGCCACCACCTGACCTCCAACTCATGTGATGGCTTTGGCATCACAACACCACAGGAAAAGAGGGCTCTGATCATAGAAGGACAAGTGGTGCAGGAAAGCCAACAGGTTTGGCAAGCGTCAGGGCTCCTGATTCCTGCTCGCCAGACCACCCAGTCTTACACATGGTTACTTTCACCATTGTCCCTTGCAGCACCCCGCATGGGACAGATGGTTGAGGGACAAAGCCTACCAAGCCCCAGTGCCAGTCCTCCCTGAAGACTGCAAGCACCCTCCTTGGTGGGCCGCTTGGGAAAAGGACAAGGCAGGCTAGATGCTAATGCCTTTTCAAGCCAAGCTAACCATGTACATGGACCTTCTCAGTCCAGATAGAAGGCTATGTAGATGGCTAGATGGTGTCAGGCATCTTGCCTGTGCTTTCCATATCCCATCACATAAACTGGTTGGACTTGGATGTGGTATGCCTAGGGTTTCTCCATATCCAGGAGGAAGTGGAGCACAAACACACATCCTTGAAATGTATGCAGCTCGTGCTTTCAAATGCTGAGAGAGCTAGCTAGATGCTTCATTTGATGATGCTCCAAACACAACATCCCCATACACATGTAGCTTCTTTCTCAAATGCTGAGGGAGCTGACTGGATAAATCATTTGACGATGCTCCAAACACAACATCCCCATACACATGACACATGTCTTGGGACTACAGAATGTCCTGATCTTTCTGCCTCAGCATATCCTCCCCATGGTCTTATGGACAGATTCAGATTCAGATTCGGATTTCATTTATTTGACATAAGTGGATACATATGACAATTTTGGTAGTAATAGCAAACAAACAATACATTCAAGAAAAGCCAACACTGTTGTTACTACCACTGAACATAATTGTAAGGATGAGGCCACCCAGGAAAGATTACTTTGCTGGTTCACACCCTTAAGTATCGTAGAAAGCATGTTTAACAACCATATATATATATATATATATATATATATATATATATATATATATATATATATATATATATATATATATATATATATGGAATTGTGTGATACAGTTTCATGCAAACAGTCAAATTATTGATAATAACCACATACAAAACAATTAAAATGGAGCATGTTTCATAATATTGATTAATAGAGAAGTTTTTGACATATTGTGAGAAACCAGAGTAAGATTGGTGTGCATTTTGCTTGTCACAGTTACAGGGGAGTTTTAAATCAATTTGGGGATAGAGTGTCGAATGCATTTTTACATGAACTGGAATAGTGTAGTGTGGAACATCCCAATATTGAGTGGAATAGCTATGCACACTGGGTATTGAAGTGAACATATTATCAAAATAAGCAGGTAATTCATTTTTCAGAGAACCAAAAGAAGAATTTGAGAGATTTAAGTTTGAACAAATCAGAGCCTTTCTAAACATTTAAAGTTTTAAACAGTGGGTCAGCGTGGGCATTATACTGGGCTGAACTTATCAAACGTATAGCAGATTTTTGTAATTTGAGAGTGTGGTCACAGGCATATCCCCATGTGAGAATAGAATAATTTATGTGGGGTAAGAACAGGGAATTATAAATTAGATCGATATCTATGTTCAACTTTTGTTGTGGAAAAGGAAAAAACATGTATTTTGTTTTTTGTTCTGCTCCATCATTGCAATCCGATCCAACTTATGCCTTCATGCCCCAGGACAGATTGGTTGCTGGACCTCTTGGAATTCAGCTTGAAGCCACTGCTTTGTTTACCCGCATGGCTGAAACTTCTGGTGCAACCACGGACAAGCATGTTCCACAGAAACTCTCAAGTGCTCAAGCTTTCACCAACATATCTGCAACAGAGGTCTTTGAATTCAGTCACTGATTGGAAAATACATATATAATAGTCAAAAGGTGCACCGACGTTTCAAGCATGGGTACTTTATGTCGTTTCTCTGGTTTGTAGGTACTTTCTGTTGCCTGAAGATGAAAAACTAATACATTTAAAATGACAGAACTGCCTCCGTGGTTCACGCACATGATGTTAAAATTATTGTCTTTTTTTTCCTTTGAGGAAACAAATTACTGATGCACTTTATTTTAAAAGGGACTCATTCATAGTTATACTTAAGTGAATCCTTCAGCAGCGTGTAGTATATTTAAAAATCGACATAATTTCAAAGTTGGCACCACTTATGACAAAGAGAGGTAGTTCCTAGGAAAATCTGACATTTGCATTCACAACTAAATATGTCATAGATCAATCAGGCATCACCAGCTGTGCCTGAAGCTGTCAGTGGTGCCTGAACTCTAGATTTACGATCATTGCACGGATTATTGTAGTTCCTAGTGTTTCTGAATGCTTCGTTGAGAGATTTCTTGGTGTTGAATTTCTGTAGAAGCCCTACATGAGCTAGTCTCAAAGGTATGCTTTTATCAGATAATAAAGTGCTATTCTATATTTTTCATGCAAAAACAAAGTGAAAAGTGCAATTGCCAACCTTCCTACCATGGAGCATATGCAGGGCGAAATATACATAGAGAACCACTGTTGCATAATTGGATACAGGTTCACAGATGTGACTAGCAAGTTCTTGCATGATACATTGAGATGTTGTGATCCTGTATGCAATTCCAAGAGAGTGATCTTATTTATCCCAAGAAAAAGCAGAGAAAAACACCAATTTATGAGAGAGTTTGTGCAATAACAACAGGGTAAGTGAGTATTGTATGCAGCGCCAACGGCTGACGAATTTAAATCTAGTAAAAGTGATTAGGCATCACATTTTGAAAATGGAGCTCTCTGTTAGTGCCGAGAAAAAGAGGAAAAGTTTCACATAAATGTACAGGATAATCTTAATTGATGTGCAACTTCTCTGACAGAAGGCAAAAGCATTAGATAAAGGAAAAAAAATCATTGACATGTTGTCCTTTTGCACAACAGAACAATGAAACTTGGGCGTTGGAGCCTGTGGACGTCCCAAGAACGGTTTATGCAATTCAGTCAGTGTTTATTGTATCACATTGCCATTTATTCTTTCTGGACTATTAACACAAGCCCTTGCAAACATGCCACACACTCCGATAAAAGGTGAGAGCAAGATATCTAAGAAATACGTGTTATTGACATGTTGTCCTTTTGCACCACAGAACGATGAAAAGTTGACGCAGAAGCTTGTGGATGGACTGACAACGGTTGCACAGGCAATTCAGTCACTGTTTATTGTGTCACATTGCCATTTGCTCTTATTGGACTATTAAAACTCGCCCCTGCAAATATGCCACACAGTTATTTCTCAGCATGGGGTTCTGGTGGCAGATTGTTGACCCCTATAATCACAGCAGACGTGGTGGTTGGTGGTGTTTCCCTGCTTAAGTTGACGAGCATTCTGAAAGGGCAAGATGATTAAGTTGAAATTAGCAGCAATGAAACAGTTGCAGTTCAGTGTACTGAAAATTCCAATTCATGTTTACCATATAAGGATGCATGGTTAATGGGCCATATGTAGATTCAATCCATGTCACGAATCAAATAAAAATAAGCAACAATGCAAACACCGGAAACTGATCACAGAAAGAACAGCTGCATATCGGCTGTTTTGGGTTCATTCTGGTACATATATATATATATATATATGTTGTGTGTGTGTCTGTATATATATATATATATATATATATATATATATATATATATATATATATATATATATATATATATATATATATATATATATATATATATATATATGTATATAAATATATGTTGTGTGTGCGTGCATTTGTGTTCCATACCCTTATGAAATTATTTTTTTTCTACAAAATGAGCAGTTCATTTGGAAGTACTTTGGTTGCAACAGAGTTGGTAGATTATGCTTATACTAACGGAATTGAAATTTTGAAGTATGACTTCGTAGGGCAAGTGGCTCACGGTGTGGATTTTAGAAGTACCTTGTGTTGGTCTAATTATGAACAAGACACGTTGACGAACGTCTATATCTGCTGATGGTAATTACCAGCGTCACAGTGGCAGTTTATAACCATGCAATTTTCAGCAGCACATGGTTTGCCAGGTTCTCGCCCAAACATGGCACTAATATGTGCAATGCATTGGTCATTAATATCCTCACTTCAGTTATATGATCGGTATGAAGTGTATTTGGCTGTGCAGTGTGCTCGGCGTGCTCCATTAGCAACTACGATGGTAGGTAGAATTAATGAAATTCTATCTTGTGTAATGGATCCAACTAGCCATAAAGATAAATTGGATTGTAGAAATTATGTTGGATGTAAGCTTACAATAGAGCGACCTGTCGGTATCATTGTGTTTTGGAGGGAGCAGTCCCAGAGTAAAAAATCATGTCAATTAAAATTTGTGGCACCAGCACGATGCAGGTGGAGATTTACATTTATGACAATCTCTTGCAAGCGCAGGCCAACAGTGAAAATTACAGACTGCATGAATATCAATGGAATTTCATACCCATGTTCAACACGAAAAGTTTACTTTTCCTATTCAATGTTTGCAACAAATGTCACATTTATATCAACATTAAACGTTTTATGTCTGTATGCTTTATGCGAAAAACAATCGTTTAAAATGCTGAATTATGATATTGTTTATCATTATATTGCACCAGTTGCTTCAAATATAACCTGGAATAGACTGATGGACCCATGGATCGCAGAATGCATACGAAGTATTAACAATCATAGTTTCTTTATGTCTCCAAGAGTACTGGTGGTGTGCGTCATCGCCGCTGTTGCGCCATGTTCACCAAAGTCCGCGTCTAATCCTTATACTTTTGTGGGTGTTCATCAAGAGCATCGTCTTCTCTCATATTACTGTGGGCATGTACATGTGCATTTAGTTGAAAGATATAGTATTACGACATGGCACATTATGTCGCCAGTTCCAGGAGCAAAGATCAAGATTAATTTCGACACATTGGACATTCCGCATTATGATGGAGGCTGTGCATTACTTTTTCTTGATGTTACAAATACTGGCCCTCCTCCTACTTCTGGGCTCTTGCCGCTTTGTGGTCGTGTCAATCCATTTGAATGGACATCTTTGGGAGACAATGTTTATGTGAGGCTTTCCAATTCTGTAAATAATGTAACTGATGTCACTGTAGCATTCACATATGAAATTAATCGCAGATTTATTTCAACTGTTTTGTCATATAAACGGTTGGTGACATGGCGTTTCCCCTTCCGCATGACTGGTAAGGATTACATTTGTATGCCTCCTGATATTTATACGGATCGGAGGCTCATAACACGTTGTACATGGATTTTCCGTACTATCACAGCCTACAGCATAATCTCAAATTATTATGGGTATATAGAAATCCAAAACCGTACCCATACCATACTTGTATCAGATACTTTATTTCCATTAAAACAAACGCCTTCCGATGAAAAACCTAGAAGAGGGATACAAAGAAAAGCATTGTTTTGGCATACATTGTATTCGTCTTTTCTGTGTACTCTTGCCCTAACCTACCATGTATCATGCGGTTGCTATTTAAATTTTGAGTTTCGTTCACTATTATCTAATTTTCTGCCTCATGTCACAAAGAAACTACCACAGAGAATGAAAGCATTTATATTTCCAGTTGAAATATCGACAAAAATGGAAAAATGTAATTTCCAGTCTTTTTTTATTATATCACCAAATGGGTTATCAGTTAATGCAACAATTGTAGTAAAATCGTTGACAGGAGGCACCGGCTTTAATTGTATATATGGCGGCTATACAGTGTACCATGGAATGCCCCGGAGATATCCAGAAGTTGGACCTAACTGCTATACAGCAGCAATTCATTGTAAGCTTGATAGCCGACATATTTCACACATTTCAACCAAAAATTATTTACTTTTATTATTTTACGCTCTTTCAGATGAATTTGCTATAAGTGCAAATGTTATTATCTCCGTGACACCTTGTCGTGGCCTTCCAAATACCTGGTTGGAAAAACAGCACACGTTTTGGAATGGATTTAAGCTTTGGTATGTACCCGGAACAGTGTTCCTTTCACTCAGGCATGATATTTGCTTTGTTGTGACAGAGCATCCTTCACCAGGAAAAAGGCGTACACTAAGATTTCAGATCATTCCGGATAGCATACAATCCCATATAACTATAGAAATCAACTTGGAACCAATACGTCCATTTCCGTTTCCACAACCTATATATATCAAAGGTACTTTCCACGCCCTTGGATATGATACAAGATTAAAGCGGGACACATTTAAGCTTTTCAATGCAGTTGTCACGATACGGTTATTACGCAGAGACGCTCCAGAGTTGTTTTATATGCAGGTTGCTGTACATGTATTACCAGAGAGCAATTGTTTTAAACACACAATACAATCTGAAGATTACAGTAGTATATTAACAACGTCCAAGCACCTTCACTGTTACAGGGCATGCGTGAAAAGCAGAGTGAAATCCCTGATCCTGCATATTTTCCGACAAAAGTTTTATGATAATTCTTATGATGATTCTGTAACTGTAGCTTCTGTTGTTCCGTCATTAATTGTCATACAAATAAGACATCACTGCATTTTGCAATATAATGTTGACTTTGCTGTCTGTGCATTTTCATTTCATTACTGCACAATTCCTGAGAAATGGGCCAATACCACTTACCACTGTTGTCATATCAAATACGCATGGCCTAAAACACAAAGATTTGTTTTTAAGATTGAGCATCCTGTGCTTCCAGAAGTATCTACCTCTATGTATTATGTATTTTCTTTACGCCGGTCCCACTCTGAATATATTCCTTGTACTATTGACATCAATATACAACAAGAAAGATGTGACAAAATGTTTGGTTCAATCTTGAAGTTGAGAAGAAAATTCATGCCTTATCGCATTTTTGAAGATGATATTGATATGTTAAAAACAGAATGGAGGCCTCTTCGCAAAAACATTGAAAACAAGTTTCATACCATGAAAGCGATGAATTGGCTTCAGGCAGAAGAGATATGCCAGCGATCGTTGAAACAACTAATTGTAATAACTGATAAGACTAAAATAACAGAAGCTCTACTCGCTGAGTCTAACTATTTCAAAAACTACATGACCGTGCTGACACCATCATTATTTTTTATTGGCCTATATGTAAACAAGTGGGTGTGTTTCTGCTTTGATTTTTAATTTCTTTCTCATTTTGTCCCACTCACTGTCAGCTGTATTTACCTGTCTTTGCCCTATTCTTGTGACAGCTTTCACATTGACAAACCCCAAAAGGATGTAAAAACATTGTGTTGTCACCTTAATTGTATTTTCATTGTTTCAGAGCCAGCAACTTAAGCAAACGATTTGCCAAAACGGTATCAATGATGTACACAGTGAAGACTGTTCCTGTTTCTTACATATACATACATACATACATACATACACACATTCATACATACATATATACATACATACATACATACATACATACATACATACATACATACATACATACATACATACACACATAGATATAACACTTGTTACACCATTCGGTGGTATTTGGCATTTGTATGGAGTTTAAATGTTACGAGCAATGTACATTTGCATATGCATGGGTATATATGGCCATATCTGTACTCTTTTCCTCACGAATGAGCACCCATGTCTGTTTTAAAGAAACATATGCATGCGTCTTACCGTCCCTTCTCTTTATACTTGTATTTATTTTTTATCTATTTATTTACAAATCTATTCACAAGCGCCAATCTATCTATCATCCTTCTTCCACTCAAGCACATTTATTTAGTAATCTATTTATGCATTTGCTTGTTTGTTATTCATTCATTCATTCATTCATTCAATCATTCATTCATTCATATTTAGTGCGGAGCAGCATCCACATAACTCACTTAACTAAACCCGTCTGTACACTTCAGTTTAAACAACAATTCACAACATGTACAATGATGTTTTGATCACTGGCGCAAAGATGACTAAGTAGAAGCAAAATAACTACATTTATATTTTTACTTTAAACAAGTGTTTACTCCTTTCATCTGCTTTAAAATGTGGTATGCTATTCCAGTCTACAAATCCATAATACTCAAACGATTTCTTAAAATGCGTCCTTTAACTGTCGAAACTATTATGTCTAAGGTATTTATACGTCTGGTGGAATAGAAATTATAATTTTATGCGAGTTTAATGTGCTCGCATATGCAATGACAAGTTGGACCGTTGCCACATTGTATATTAAACCTGATTTATGGAAACTTGTTTGCTTATTCAGGGTTTGCCTGACCAGGTTTCGGACTAGCTGATTGCCCTGGTGTCCCTCTAATTAAAATTTCCTATGCTAATCCTAGCCTCCATATTTGATAGATGTGCTATGCGTGTTCCTCTGGCACCACAAACATCCCATACTGTTTCATATTAGTCATGATAGTCTAAAACTTGCTGGAAACAGACTGTGAAATTAAATTGTAAAGCAAAAACTGCTGAGAAAGACCTCAATTAACATAAAACAAACAGTTTCTTATTCATAGATTTTCATAGGTACGATATATGCTGGTGCAACATGTTGTCAACATGAACATCCAGGCATTTAGCAAACTTAACCCGTCTTGGTGAAGGGCCACTTCAAACTTAACCCGTTTTGGTGAAGGGCCACTTCAAAGCAATGTTAATGTTCCCATAATATTTCCCATTGGATAATAAAGATTGGGTGATTTATGTTTAATTTTGCGCGGTCGGTTACCATTGAACTAATTGTTGGCCTGCACGGCTGCCTGTCATATACTTAAAATTATAAGTTAAGCAATTCGACTTACTTTGTGTTCTATAATCAAGAATACAAAAATAAGACAGATTTTGGTCTTTTAGCATAAGCCTTAATGCATTTTTGCTGGCAAAAAAAAGTCATGGTTGAATGAACTTAACAGATAACAATTTCACAGTCAATAAATTAGATTTTTTGTTGAAAAAAATGACAAGCAATTTCATGGCATGTTTCAGTTTATTGTAATGTGCTTGGCATTATGAAATGTTTACAGTTTAGGGCAAAAAACGTTATCATCCCTTCAATATCAGGAAGCATCTCCCAATGTTGCTTTCACTGCAGGAACCAAGGATCGCGTTGACTTGTACATGATGCTATGTTTGTCCCGCAGAGAGGTGTCTTCTCCCAGCGAGCTGTTACCCTCAGTGGCTTGGTTGGCTTCTTTCAAAATTTTGACCAAACCCGCTGCTTTATAAAAGCCATTTTGGGAGAAAATGTGGACAGGTACCTGACCACAAATGGGTTCAATACCATCAAATAGATGATGATGACCATGAGGTACATATTACATCATGTCCGTGGCTCGCTTTTTAATGGGAGGCGGGTCAAAATCAAGTTGCTTGCCGCATGATTATAAGTATAGCTACAACCCGATTTTCCTCCACTTTTAGCACTTAGATAAACCAACGTAGTGTCAGCAAATAAGTCACACAAACCCGAGAGTAAGGTGTGGATTGAGGTCATGTGCAAATAATGGAAGTAACAAACTGTGTTTAATAGTTTTGTGTTCGTGTTTAGGATATCGACATAGCTGCCTTTCGGAAATTTTGAGGAATCTGGAGGCAAACCTACTGGAAATTCGCCAAAATATAAAAGTGTTTGTACTTTCAGGCGCTTCACATGGCGTTGTGTCAAAGACTCAACGCGGCCAGATACTGGGTGAGGTATGGTGATTACAAAAATTATAAGAACATAGAGAGAGAGAGAGAGAGAGAGAGAGAGAGAGAGCAGGGTACAATCAGATTTCAGTCATAACATACAATAATTAACTGCAAAATGGGGAAATGAATCCCAAAGGGGAAAAGGATATTGCAGATATAATGCAATGCTTTGGCTCCAGTATGTAAGGAATGTCAACATCAAAGGTAAGTGATGTTACCCTACTTAATTTTACTTGTCTTTTGATGTCACGCCTTGTGATGATTTTTAAAGAAAAATTAAAAACTGTTCAACTAAACATGAGGCAATGCCAGCACATCCATGCTACCTGTAGAGATACTCTGGTCTATCAAATAAATTATTTCAACAGTACGACACATATTCCATGGACATAATGTTGCTTATTTCATCTAAGTGAAATTTGTTTCTTCCCATTGGTATCGGAAGATGAACGTTGATGCTTTGGTGACTCTTGAATCTCTTCGTTGTCACTTTTAGGTTTGAATTTCTAAATATGAATAATGTTTTTCTGAGCTTATCTATTTATAGCAAATGTACTTTCTCATGGATTTTTCTCCGTTTATGCACATCCACATATGTAAGTAAAGTCTTTCTACTCATCTTAAGGCTCAGCAGTTCTGCAGTCCTCCACCAAAGGCATTAAGGGTAAGCAATTTGAAACATTGTCCATGCTTACAAATGTTGCCCATATATGTTGCATGGTTTGAATACTTAAAATCATGATAATAAATTTTTTAAAAAAGTGTGTGTACTATTCTACTCGAACTGATCTCTAATGAGATGTGTTGAAACGTTTTCAGCACTCGGCACCACAAATTAGGGGAGAAACATGGCTTGTTTATTTCACGGTATTAAGTGTCGAGTAGAAGAAGAAAAGAACATCATGAGTCTAGCACTCAGCTAGGGAATATATGGTTTATAGTAGAAGCCAAGCAAATAACAATGTCTTTCCAGAGGTCAGTGTCACGGATAAGCAAAATTCAAATGCGTAAGATTTTATATGTTGGTTTACCCAAAAGAAAATTAACAGCCTGAAACAGAAGCACTTAATTGTTTCCGGCTCAAAATGTTCAAGAAGTAAATTTTATCTGCTTTTACTCTTTTTAAAGATTCAATGCAAGTGGGAGTCATTTTGCCCTGAAATGCGCATAAGATATATGTGAAATGCATGCCTCTAGCCTCAACCTTTTCTTGCACATCCATTGACGCAGTTTTATTTTGACCAGGAAATGAGTAAATGACTGAGAGCAGGAGGGACACTCAAGGCAAGCAAGCATGCATTTGACCGCAGAGATGGATATACCGCTAGAAACCGGAATGCTTAACTTGCAATTTCAGAACTCTAGAATAGTGTAAAACATGATACTGACACGGAAAAGGACACAGTGTGATGTTGCTACGTAGCGTCTACAAACATTTCCAGGTCGCAAATACATGTCTGAGCAGTTACACATAATCACATATATTGGCTATTCATGTGCATATATCATAGCTCAAAGTTCATGTGTGCCCTGTTTAGATAAGTTCTACGCGTGTTACCTGAATTTCAGTAAGACTTAAATCGAAACTTAAATTGTGCACAGGTGACTACTTTTTCGCAATGCATTCCAGTTCAAAGCACCAATTGTCGACAATGAATGTCTGAATTTAGGGAAGTGTATTACCGTCTCACAGCTTCTAACTAAATGCTGGCTCACTGTTTTCATGATTCGTGGAATTGTATGTCATGTCTTTGAATACCAGCTAAGTGTCAGCATGCTTCACTGTTTCCTTTACTTTCTTATTGACCACATGGGCGACACAAGATGCCCATCTGTTCACTGTACCTGTTTTGAAATTACATTTTTGGTAAGATTGGATGAACAACAGAACTGTTGAATTCTGCAAAGCGGTGCCTTTATAATGAGGAGCAAGTGTTTCTTTGTGCCACATCAAGAATAAACTCATCAATACAATAAAAATGGGAGGAGCTTAAGTTTTATTTGGTCTTTGAAAGACCACTCCTTACACCTGTATGGTACAGCTGACCCCCCTCCCCTTACATGATGAGATAGATGTAGGACTAAATCTTTGTTTTGAACAGAAGCCTTCCTCAGGCAGTCTTGTCAATTCACATAAAATCTCAGATTCGTCTAAAGTATGACCCACACCCACTGTCTAAAATTGTGCAAAAAATTTACTCTATGCTTATTTCCACAGCTCAAACATTGCTGCTACGTGAATGGAGATTCACAGCAAGCAGGTCAGCACGTCATGCATTATTACCGTGACCAGCATTACTGTGTACTGTACACAAAATGTAGATTCCATGTTCGGCCCCAAATCATTCTGTTTTCTAAGGGAGTCATGTTTTAGTGACGCTAGTTTGCTTTCTTAATTTTCAGAATGAATAACTTTGATATCCCATTTTACGACCATTATGCACAATCTTTTTGAAATATATAAATGTGATGCAGTAACAACGTGATTTAGAGCCCATTTCTTGTCTGTTTGTGCACCACTAGGAGCTTAGTCTTAAAGTGTGGATACCTGGGGTCGAAATTTTCCTTACATTGTATATGATAAACTATATTCAAATTGGGCTGGGCTTGCATTCTTAACGACAATTTATGTGACAACTCAGCTGCACGTTTAACTCTCGGGCTGCATGCAGTTTGGTTATTTTTGTGTACATCATGGAAATCAATTGTTTTAGAAAGGCATACACAGTGCGAACTGCCGTTCATCTTTACAGAGAGTTTAAGCTCGTGTTTTGAAAGAATGAATTGAAGTGCCCCCCTCCTCAAATTTCTACCGAATCCGTGACTGAACCATTACGCCTTTTGTCCATATGTCAATATTGGTTAACCTTTTGTATGTCTATATGCTTATCTTCATCTTCATTGCTGTGGAAATATTTAATCAAGATATTCTTTAAGTGTTTTCTGCAAACATTTCTCAGTGATACTCATTAAGAGATCTTTACCTTTAGAGTGTTAATTAGGCATGCCTCTAAGTTCACATTTAGCAGTCCCAAAACAAACCTGTATATTCTTCATCAATATCCTTCATGTTACAAGAATTAATGATTTTTTGCTCACGTTTTAGACATAATCTGCAATTATTCAGTGCTAGGCCTTTCTTTTCAAATGAACTTCCTTGTAGATGTAGGGATATCATACTATGGTCACTATGGTCAATTTTTCTGTGTTGACTTTATCATGCTTGATTCATGGTGATCTAAATGAAGAAACCAATTATCTTTTCTGCACTGGATCAAAGGATTTCTCAGCTGTCATTTAAAAAAAATGTAGGATTCCTTTAGCACCAAATAATTATTCAGTCTCATTCTTCAATTAGCAAATCATTAAAACCTTATCCATATTTTGTGACAGGAGAATAGGTTCCACCTTGCTCATCTTTACTCCATGGTAGTATAACTTTAACTCATTTAAACGTTCTGAAAATTATATTTGTTGGTTCAAACATATTCAATTATCTAATTGGGTAGAAGGCCACGCCCTATATAAATCCCTTCTGAGAAATCAGAGAATATGACAGGGCGAGACGAAGCATGATACGTGCAGTGTAGTGTACGCTGTTTATGTTTCTTACATAATGATATATAAATATATAGCTAAGCATTACAAAAGGAGTACAATGGAAACTACACTGAAGAACAGCAAATGAAGACTGGGAACATAACAGAGACAAAACAGATAGTGGGGCACTCATGAAACGAATCAACTGGGCCAGTTATTTCGATCAGGAACTTATGATTATAACCTGTTGTATGATATCAAATTAAGACGTTTTTGTGGCATCAATAAAGTCTTGAACAACGAGAAATATCAACTTATCATTTGCAAGGCTACAAGCAGCAGAACCAAAAAGTAGAGTTTGAAGTGTGAAGGGACCAAAGTTTATCATAGCTAAATGTAATTTATTGCGAGGAATTTTAATATAGAGGAGAGGAGCAAAAGAAATGCATTGTGTATATTTAAATGATCACCTCAGTTGCTTGTTTGTTAAGTTTAAAAAGGATCATGTTAATCAATGAGTTGATAACTAAAAACATGGAAACTACAAGCAACAATAAAGTACATGTGCCGTATGTGTACGTCAAAAAACCATATAGATTGTGTCTGGAAGTTCTAAAGCCTTTTTTGCTTATTCTTTTTCTTTATTTCATTATTGATGGTCTTGATACTAATCAAATGAACTGGGAATGTTGAACTTCTATTTTTTTTTTTTTTGAATGGATGTATATGCATGTGACGTCATTCAGACATAGAAGATAAGAGAGTTCAAGTCCCATTAATGGGGTTTTATGTTTATCACGGACAATTTCTGGCATAGATGGCAGCTGAACTTCCAAAACGAAAAATCCAAACAAGAAGTTACAACAAGATACCAGATAAATATCCTTATAGATAATCTAAACCATTGCAAACAGTAGGAAACTAGTGCAAAAAGTCTACGAAAGAACCACACACTGCATAACTAGTTAACATGTTGATCTGAGTCTGATGAGTCTTTAATATGCCAAAGCTAACTGTACCCAATATGTGAGAAGGTACACAAAATAAAAATACGTGAGAAGTATCAGATTACATAAAAATTATCCGAGGCAATATGATTGCCACGTTATGAAGGCCTATGTTAGAAGTATAAATATTACTTGCCCAATAACAGAGACAGGAAATATAGCTCACAAAACATTGCCTGTAGTCATATACTTCAACCCAGCAATGAGAAAAATGCTAAATACAGCAAAAGGTAGCGGTTCAACAGGAATCAAAATGTCGACATTTTCTTCCAATACCGGTGTGAAGAAAAACATTACTCCTGACCGGTTGAAGGGAGTCACCCATAACAGGAAATTTGCTCCTCTTAAACTTTGAAATAGATTCTACATTAATAACATGCTCATTTTTTTTCCAAAGCATATAGGACTAACCACTTTAACCGAAGAATTTGTCACATGCACTATAAAAAAACACTTGCCACTTTTCTGGCTCATAGATATAATGGAGGTAGAGTATTATGATAATTGTTTTTGGGTCTTTTCATCCAGAACCACTACCGGGTTGTCATTACCCTACTTCCTAACCCTTCCAGTTCTAATATATCACGAAACCGATTGTAGGTCTACTTTCTCGTTTTGCTATTAACTCAGCTGACTGACACATTAGGGGAATCTGAAAGTGGCAAGTCAAGCAGGTCCTTTTTTATCTACAGCAAAAGTAATAACTTTGAGGTTTTACATGTTAGGCCTATATCTTTTGCAAAAAAAAAAAAATAAAGTTTATCTGTTCTTCATGTAAACTATTTCTAAAGTTGAGAGGAACGTGAAAAACCACTCTACCTTGACAATACCTATTAATTGGAAAAAACAACAGACAGCACAATATAGCCAACGAATCATTTATGAAAAAGGTAAGTAAAGACATAACCACATTCACAAAGGTCAACCCAAAAAGGAAAGCAAACTTATATAAAGCTTACATACAACAAGCTTCACCTTTTACTTCATGATGAGAGCAATACGTCCCTTATCTGCCATTTCATATTTCACTGATAGTGGGATATATTTGGTGTACAATATTTGTTGGTATATTCGTTAATATATTTTCATGTAGCCCATAACTCATCATAAAATGTAACAATTTCCTGACTCTACATTCAATAGATTCGTCTTGGCTAATCCCGTCACTGTCTACGTAAAGCCACACATCAGGTAAAGAGAAGTATCGCCTTCCATTAAAATATCATGAAAAGTCAATACTTCAACAACCAAATAAACTCTTAAACCGGTCATCAGCGCAAAACCATCAAGTTTGTTTTGCAGCCTTTCATTCCTGAACACATTTGTAATGATGACAGCTGCTTACCTTTACTTATTTACTAGCACTCACTCTCATGCAAAGTCATGGGAACTTGTAGATTGTAAACAAAAAGAACCAAAGTATGCAAAAACATACCTTGTCTTTGATTTTCAGGATTGCAGAATAAGGAATTATTTGAACCTAAGAATTAAAAAGTCTCACGGAAGTAGCCTTCACCACTAACCACCTACCTAAAACAGAAAATGCATACACCTATCCCACCCAATTTTTATTCGTATTAGAATAGTTCAGTGGAGGTAGTTATGTATGAATGCCATTATTGACACAGCTCATTTCATTCTATTTAATACAGTTAAATTGCTGTATTTTGTGCCAGATAGGGGTCTGGAAAAGAGCTCAAGTTTTCTGTTCCAATCTTATCTGGAAATTGGGTTATGATCACCATCCTCCTCACTTAACAAAGACTCTTACAGTGGTGACCAACTCCTAAGGTTTCCAGACCCTAGCGTATCCAATCTGTGGTATATGTGGTGCGAGAAGTTAGGACAGAATTGATTATATTTACCTTGCTCATTGAACATGATGTAGCCTTTGAAGATGGTAATCTATGCCTACCCAGTCCTTCTGATAATGCAAACAACTGTGAAAGAAATGGAGCCCCACTTATGCATAAATTCGGGTCAAAGTCACATTTATTGAAACATAAACTTTTATAACGGTATTCTACTATAGATGCTAAATTCTTCTTCCTTATCTGGTTCTCAAAATATCATATTTGAGAAATGGAGATATTGGCCTGGAAAACTTGAAAAAAAAAACACTTACCTGGGCAATATACTGTATTTCATTATCGTACCTTAACTAATTATCACGGTATGGAATGCAAGATAGTCACAGACAACTAAACCCTGAGGATCGTGAAATCGAGCCAAGGTCATTGACTTTCAAACTAGACATGGACTCTTGCAAGGGGATCAGCTATAAAAGGTTCTTGATTCCAGCTTACCCAGTGTTTGGGCTATCATGTACAAGAGATGTTTTACACACATTGACAGATGCACAGATGAGGCTATTGAAATACCCCCAGGGAGTTTAAGATGTGACGTGTATAAATAATTGACAAGACCTTTCCAGGGCTACATTGCTGCCAGCAGTGAGACTGATGCACAGATTATGAGGAAAAGTAAAGGCCTGTGTCTCATGAAATATTTTAGTGCCAAACTCGTCAAATATATTTCATTCTAATTTGCAGTATAAGGTATGGAAATGGATTAATGGTGACCCTATGGTGTACACAGATTGGAAGGCGCCGGCTAAGGAAACCTACAATTTTGAGATGATTACCAGTCTTCAAAGAAAGTACTTTACAAAATTCAAAACAGGAAAATCTAATCACTTAGTACCTGATAAATCTTACTGGAGTCGATATTGCTATTGTGCTGCCTTGGCATTACATTTTGCAAGAGCTGACAAAGCAAATTGGTTTCCTATTCCTTGTACAACACGGTTTGAGAGGACCAGATTTATTTGTGAGTGGAAAAGCGGAGCAAGATCTTCAACTCAAATTACTTTTCCTACAACTCAGTGCCCTGCCTATTTTTACGAACTAAGAAAAACGTGTGTCTGTATTCTACCTTGGCCAAAACATACAATATCCGTCGGTGAAGCGCAAAAAGTTTGCCTCACTAGAAATGCACATATATCAACATTCGATATACAAAAGGTAGGAAAATATATTGCACAATCTAAATTGATTGAGTGGCAGGAAACACATCGTGGTTTGATGAGATATTTGCCAATTTTAACTTTTCTATTCCGTCGAATCTATGACATGATGCTTTTAATCGAACTACTTAATATTGCATATAAAAAACCAGCATTTTGGATTTTACAAACGCAAAATGTATCTGAATGCATTTCTCTTGAAATATTACCCCTGCCCTTTAGCATATTTAAACGTTTGGAGCTGAAAGATTACTTGTCAGCCTTGTCCTTTGTTGAGAGGACTGTCAATAATTGGCATTTAGATTTTATTTTGAGAAACATGATGCCCCAATGTACCCTCAAAAGAGATTTGCTGGGGGTTCTTTGTGACACAAACAAAATAGCAAGACCCGGTGTATGTGATAGTGGACAATTCCAATGTGTAAATGAAGCATGCATTGCAGAGCACCATCGATGTGACGGTACACATGACTGTCAAGATAGCTCAGACGAAGCTTACTGTCATACTTTTTTGGAGGATGCGTGTGTTCCATCTCGCTATCCTTTTTCAGCTGCCAGACTTGAATCTAGTATTTATAATTGCACATGCCATGTTTTGTATTTTGGGTGTGATGATGGAGGTTGTATCCCAGCATCAAAGATGTGTAACCATGAATTGGACTGTGTTGATGGGAGCGACGAATATGATTGTATTTATTTGGCAACATCAAAAACCAACAGCATACATGTCCCAAATAAATCAAACCAAGACAGCAGCATAAAATGCAACCACATTGAGTGGGTCGACTGCAGGGAGTCAACTTCTACACGTGTATGCTACCATATTTCACATACGTGCGTTTATGATGGTGGAGGATCAAAGCAAACTATAGGATGTCCAAATGGAAGACATGTTGCTGATTGCAGGCGATTTGAATGCCCTCGTAGATTTAAGTGTCCAGGTGCATATTGTGTACCTATTCGCTTTGTCTGCAATGCAAAATGGGATTGTCCTCGTGGATTTGACGAGAGCAGATGTGTTAAACTTAACTGTCAACATTTCTTTCGGTGCCGACACGAGAGGTCATGTTTGCATCTCGACGATGTTTGCGATGATTATGTGCATTGTACACATAGTAGAGATGATGAAAGTCAGTGTGACATTTCAAATTGCCCTAAAAATTGTACCTGTGTCGGGCATGCTTTTCGATGTGCCAATCTTGGTCTTGTTGTGCTGCCTCATGTGACACAACACGCACGTATTATAATATTCACGGGAAATCGAATCCCATCTTGGCCATATACTACAGTAGTCTTTAATTTCATTTGGAAGTTAGACATATCCTGCAATGGTATAAACAAAATAGTGCCAGGATCATTTTATAATTTTTGGCCTTTACAACAGTTGAAGATAAACCATAATAACGTGCATTCGTTAAAGTCGTTAACATTTACTGGATTGAAGTATTTGAAGTATATATGCTTTAAACACAATCCCTTGAGAAATATATTTTCAAATGCATTTTCTGGAGTTGCAAGTCTCCGTTCATTGAAACTTAACAACTTAAGGATCAGTCGGATATATCCTTTGGCTTTCTGTGGCCTAACCAACCTTAAGAGACTTGACTTGTCATCAAATGATATTAATGTTTTACCAGATGATATGCTTGATTGTTTATACCCTATATGGCATCTAAATATTTCAGATAATAGTATCCTTTATTCACAATTAAATGTTTTCAATCGTATAAATAAATTGAAGGTATTCAGCTCTGACTTTGTCCTACTCTGCTGTTTCATGACAGAAGTACATCGCTGCTTTCCTCTTCCAACAGATGCCCTTTTATGTGGACGTATTCTGCCTATAACAAGTTTTCGTTTTTTTATCTGGATCTGTTGCATATTGTGCATCCCAATAAACACTTTGTCATTTTATGTAAATTCTCAGAACATCAAAACTATAACTTCATTGGTAAAAACTGTCCTCGGAGCTGTTGACTGTTTACTAGGTATATATTATGTCATTATTGGAGTGTCGGATATCAAAAGTGATCATTATTTATTGTATCTGTATATTTGGAGAAACGACATTTTGTGCAAATTAGGTGAATTTATTATGCTTTTCTCACATACATATTCAATATTCCTTGTTGTCATATTTACCTTTGACTGCTATATGAAGTTTATATTTGTATTTAACGTAAAATTTGTAGGCATCAAAGACGTTGCTATCACTATCATTATAAGCAGCACACTTTATTTCACTGTCAGTTTACTTTTAGGTTTAAAGTCTGAATCACCTCAGCGGCTTATACAGGAGGACCCAGAACCAGTCTTGTGCTACCCAGCCGTAATGTTGTCGTCACACAGACTGAAGCACATAGGCCGATATTTTTACATGACAGTAACATGTTCAATGTGCATGTATATAGCGGGATCACAGATGATTATGTGGTTTTCTATAAATAAATCAAGGACCAGAAGTGGTCGCATAGGATTCGATTGGGGCCTTTTCTTTCGTTTTTTTATGTTGGGTGTTACATATTTATGCATAAGTTGCCACATTTTCATTCTCGTGATGCTCCAAGAATTTCGATACCAGGGCATCAGGTTGCTTCAATTAATTACTGCTGTGATCCTTGTCACCCCATCCCTGGTCAACCCAATCCTACACACATTGTCACCTCAAAAGGTTATTAATATACTGAAGGTTAACAATTTTCACTGTTTTTCATCTTCATTTCGATAAACTGATATTTATGATTCCATCACTGCTAAGTTGTTGCTTGCTTTACGATTATGATATTTAGTTGAAACATGATAAGGGTATAATTGCCATGATTATGAGCACTACAGAATTCAATGATGGACCAAAGCACCCAACTCTCTCTCCCGTTGCCTCTCTGGTGTCTCTGTTGTGTAACATATCGCTTTTCCTATCCCCATTCCTATATCTGCTTACCCTACTATATGGATATGTGGTTATTATTCCCACTTCTCTCTAAACAATAGGGTTGTGTAATTAATCGATCATTACCCGGCCTTGGCAATCAATCCACAAGTTGGACCCTGGTCTGGGTGCTATGAAGTGTTCCAATGGAATATTAAAGCAATTGACCTTCCACATTTAGCTGCTTTTTCAATTTTTTCCAAAAAAATTAACGAAACCCTTTTAAAATAAAACATAGATAAATACAAAAATACGATGGGTTTGTGTTTTCCCGATACGACCATACTTGGCTAAAAGACAGAAAAGATAATAAAAAAGGATAAAAATAGGAGATGGGCAATTATTGCCACATTAGTACATGGCAACTTATATGGGACTGAGTGAATTCAATCAAGGTCGCTTCCATTTTCAAACTATGTGTAGATCGTCACTCATTACATTGATACTGCAAGACCTATGTCTTTCGATGATATGACCCTGCCAATGACCAGGTGCACATTGAATTTAACGTTTTTTGACCAAACTAAAACAATTCTCGAAGAGTCCAATGGACTGGCCTCTGCTCTGTTGATAAATATGATACAAACTAGAGAGGTGGAGAGGTGTTCCTGAGTCGATCTGTGTGCCTTTAAATGACAATGTGAAATGAATAGTGCTTTTCAATCCCAAGTGAAATATTGTTGCATGGAACGTGTGTCTCAATTGGACAGCATTTAACAGAGACATCAATACCTTAGGCCTAAATAAACATGTGGATAAGGCATTTCACAAATTGCACGTAAAGAGGGCTGTTACTGCAATACATACTGTACAAGAAGGAAAGTTTTCCGTTTCGAAGTGAAATTCCAATTTGAAACCAAAAAAAAAAATAATATAGTAAAATAAATAAATGTGCAGGGCAGTGACTGTGAAACATGTAAATCTGAGATAGGGGAGCGATCGGCGGGAGGAAAATGGATAATGTGGATGCAACCAGAGTTTCCCTTTAATGAACTCAAAAGCTGGTCCAAGCATGGTCAACTGGTAAGTGAACTTCATTTGCGTTCATTTACTTTTAACCAGGTTTTAAATGGGCAACAGTTGGCATGAACATCAATTATTTTGAGGAAGACTCAATTTATACATGGATGTAAAGGCAAGGATATCTTGGCGCAAAAGCTTAGAGCAGTGTCTATTGCAAGGCAGGGACCAAATGAGAATGTATACATTGCTACTACCATAATACATGTTAATTCCACGATCCAATGTTCTTACAGAGTAAATATAATGAGAGCATATCTACTCATAGCATGAAAATGTACACATTTAAATACTGTATAAGCACAAATATTCCCAAGGTATTAAATTTCTCGAATTCTCCCGAGGAGTCAAATTCGTGAATATAAAAACTGAAAAATTTCCCACATGGGATAGAAGCAACTTACATTGGGTCTCTTCTGATTAATTTGGCTATTAAGGACAGGTAAGACCCCAAAAATCTTTGCAAGAGCGATTGTGAGATTTTAACGGATTTTACAGGATGAATGTCCTTTCAAGCTGTTAACTAAAGTAGAAATATGAGAAACAAAATAGGCATGTGGACATCCGAACGCCCATGTGTCTCTCTTTTGGTTTTCAGCCGCCAAACGGAAAAATGCCACCCGTCAATCATACTTCACAGTCTGTCACGTGGCTACAGGTAGCAACGGCCCATAACAAAATGGGAGTGGTATCATGGCGGCATCGTGAAATCAAGCGGCATGCCGAAAGTATGTTTGCAAGCAGGGAAAAGATACAAACATGCTAACATGGTTTACTTTATAGTTATCTCGCTGGTTTTGGGTTCTAATGAAGGAAGACTTTAAATGATCAGGAGGAGCGGGAATCGTCAGACAATATCCCTTCGAAGGCTATGCTGCGATGGATTACCATTGTGGTTCTGCACACCAAAATGTGCTTTTATCAACAATACCCACGTACATAATAATATTTAATCAGAACCCGAAGATGAGGAAATAAACTGCCTGTTGTATGACGTTGCCATTCATGGAAATTTATTAAAATTTCAGATCAATATAAAACAAGGTTTCGTGCCAGCAAAACACTGAAGCGCTGTAGAAGAAGAGAAACACAAAACAAGGCACACGTCTTCAATACAGAAGCCCAGAGAGTAGCAAACGCATTTTTAGTTTCTGAATCAACTTCCTGTAAAGAAACAAAAGATCAGCACAATGCATGCAAGGTCTCATCTCAGAAAGAAGACGTTGAAACTGTGCAGTAGCTGAGTACCCCTGGTACCAGGTAATTCCTCTTTGAAATTAATTTCTCCCATAAAATTAAGCCTAACAATGCAAAATAATGCTTATATGGTACATCTACCTTCAGTTAGTACTGAAATGTTTTTGCCCGACCTCAAAGGCGAAAAATGATGCATTTATCATGTCCATACCAATTCAAATTTCCAGTCTTATATTTATTTATTTTTTTATTTTTTTTTTTTTTTGGGGGGGGGGGGGGGGAGGGGTATGTACTGGTCCAGTGGAGATCAAACGGTACAGTGAAAATATTTACAAACAACATGTATATTTTAAAAACGTTGTTAGTGTCACGGGGAAAAAGATCCAATATGTTGTCCTGCATTTGTGCATAAGTGAAATTTAAGAACAAAAGTTTTTTTCAATCTGCCCTCACGCTTTCTTCAAAAGCTTTTTCTCAAACTAACACTAGGTCTAAATGAAAAGATACCTGTTGCTTGTAATTAAAATCTCAAAAGCGGATTGGATGTCTGTTATGTATTCATGCAAAAGAAATATTTTGACTAAACACTATTCTGGAAGTCATTTACTAAATATATGAAAACATCCGAAAGAAGTAAAATGGTGTCAATCACTATTGCGACATATGGAGTTTACACAAAACGCGGGAACACACGTATGTCGGTTGATCACCGATGATTTTATTGGAAACACCAACACATTGACAAAGATATGGACTCGTTGCCGACGAGCTCCGACACACTTAGCACTTAAGCACATGTCCGTGAGTTCCATAAAAATGGAAATTTGGGGGTATATCCTACATATAGTGACAGCAAGTGGCAGAAGTGAAAACCGAGAGAAACTCCGTATCCCAGTCGCGTATGTCCATAATGAAAGGACCATGCTCAATGCTATGACATGTAGGCAATGATCGCTCATGTACGGTACGGGAAAGGTTTCCTTAAAAAGCTAGTGCAACGCCCGTCTCCATTCTTCCAGCGATCCCACTTGTGGGGAAGGGCTCTCTTTATATACCTTTGGTCAAACGGGTTTAAGCACCCATGAATGGGCAATGAACAAGACAAACCGGACAGGCAACTACGTCACAGGAACTAGGAAAATTCACCGGTGGTCGACGAAGTACAAGTACAGACTACAAGACGGTAGAATGATTTACGCAATAAACACTACAATATGTATTCAAAGCAATGACAATACACTTGAATTTCATATTTGAGCGCATCGGAAGATGACACTCCCCCACCCTGAATCCTTAACGTATCCAGGAAGACACAATCTCATTCTGATATCCACTGAAGGAAGAAGTGTACCCATTTTTTGAAGTAACCATACTGTAAATATCTTGGCATTCAAGACCCTCTTGAAATATACCTTATGATTAGAGATTTATACCATTCTTTAAGTCGTGTTGATGCTATGCATATGAAAAGATCCTATTTTCGCCGATTATAGGGAACTAAGACCCTCTCAGTATTTACCCATGTGACCGAGAAAAAAATCTTCCAGGGAAAGACATGTCCCTTACCTATCACTGCTACAAATATGACCATCCGAATGGCTAGAATAGCCAAAATATCGACTAGGCAAATACATAATACAAGCAATACATATCTCTTGGGACAACATACTATAAATTAATTTGTAATCTGCAATTTTAAGTAGCCGCTACCACTGCCACTCAAAAAGCCTGAATTACATATGTGATGCTTTATTCATATGAATACACTATATTTTACAAAATGAACCAAGAACATGCATGTGCAGGGAACGTGTCTATCACAATTTGTATTATTGTGTTTATATTTCACTGTCACCTTCCAAGTGAATTAATCGCGTTATTGGCCTGTGCAATTCTGTAGTTCATGTATTTATTACTGTAGAATGCACCTTGCCATCACGTCCAGGGAAAACCTTTTTTACAGGGGCTAAAGGCCACATATTTCGTGGGAGACCAACTTCATGTACTAGAACCAATTCTCCAACTTTCATGTTTTTATATGGAACAGTGCATTTTGATTTTGTGTTTAGTTTGGCAAGGTATTCTTTGACCCATCTACTCCAAAACAAATTGGAAAAGTGCTGTATGTATATTTCCATCTGCTACGATAGGCATCATATGCTGAGCCTACGTTAGGTTCAATATTTGCCAAAATGTGGTGAATGTGGAGGTATAAAAATCCATTGTATAAACCGCGAAGTTGCGTATAAATACAGTGTATGCTTTGAGTGATAAAGATATGCTTTGCGAAGTTCCTGCTCTCCTTTTATGAAATTCCCAGCGTTATCTGAAAAAATCTTGACTGGTAAATTTCTCCTTGCTACAAAATGCCGAAAGGCACATATAAATGACTCGAGTGAGTAAATTTTGATGTGAATGGCTCTAGTAGTCATGCACGTGAACATACAACTGTGAGATGTTCTAATTTTATGTGCATGTATATTGGTTGATTTAGTGATATGTTGAAAGAGTCATTGCAGGGTAACACACTGTTGTTCTTAATGCAAACATTTGCAGAGCAACACATTAGTGTTCCATGTGAGCATTTTACAGGGGAACACAATGGTGTCTGTACCCCTGACACAACTAAGGTAAAACAGCAGAGACACCTCCTTCCTGTCTTTGTCTCCAGGCACAGCACCACACATTTTGCTGGGGCATGGTGTGGCTGTCAGTGGTGCTGCAGTTTCTTGCTCCAAAAAAGGTAATTTTGGCATAAGTAGTCTTTGTTATATTAATAGATATGTGTCTAAAATGAATGTAGAATTGTGTAATGTGAATTTGAACTGAGCATAATGTAAACTTAGGAAGTTCTGGTGGTTTTTCTTTGTGAGGTCTTTGTTTGCTCTGTCACAAATCCTTTGTCTGATTTGTAGCATGACAAGTACCATATTGACTGGCTGTATGCCCATATTAAACAGGGTATTTATAAAGCTTAGGTTGAATATGTAGCAGTACCTATGTGATGGTATGATAATTTCCTTGAACTCGAAATAGTAATTGAGTAATTGGATTATATTTGTATTTAGGAATATCTGACTGATTTTCATTAGGTTGTGCAGTGTTGGAGTGCTATGTGTCCACCATGCAGCATAAGCAGTTGGCCAGTTATGTACAACTTTGTGCATTGGTATGGGCCACAGCCAACACTTAGGGTGAGGATTAATTGATGTGATTTTGATGTGGATGTTCATAAATATAACTCCTTGTTGAAATGTGAACAGATTTAACATAATGGTAAACCATACATTAATATCAATTCATATACAAAGAAAGCATATTGGTCACACAATAAATACTCAAAAAGTAACGTTAAATCTTACACTGTTGGAACTTTGATAGATGCTATAAACTTTCGTTTGGATAATACTTTTGTTCAATGTGGACCATTGGTTTTTCAACAAATAAAAGGCATTCCAATGAGCAGCAACTGCTCCCCTGTACTGGCAGATTTGTATTTAACCTGGCTTGAATTTACGTATATGGATAAATTGATGAAAAAGGACTTTTAAATGGCTATAGAATTATCAAACAACGCAAGATATATTGATGACATTGCTTGTGTAAATGTACAAAATTTCAGTGAAATTGCTAAAGAAATGTACCCAAAAGATATCCCTTTGGAGGGTAAAAATTCAGATGGTTTCAGAGATGTGTCTTTGGACTTGGATATTCAGGTTACTAATGACAGGTGTTGTATTACAGTCTATCACAAAATACATGTGTTTAACTTTGAAGTAGTTAATTATCCTTTCCCAGACAGAAATATTTCGGATACTATTGGATATAATACATTTTTGTCACAGATTTTGAGATTTGGTCGTATTTGTTCTAAATTTCAGGACTTTGCATCAAGAACCAAGTTTATTTACAATAAACTTGAGTCAAGAGGATTCAAAGGTGTACTTTTGATCAAATATTTCTATATATTTTGCTGTAAATATCCCGAGATGGTAAGAAAGTTTGGCTTCAATGATTTTAGAGATTTTAGACTTGCCTGTTTTGCTACTTAATTTGACACCATTATGTTTAAATGTTCATCTTTCATACATTTTAGGCTAGCTTGTTTTCTGTTATGTAAACCCTCAAGGGCTATAGGTAGCAAGAAGCAGCCTACAACAGTTACAAGCTTGCCTAATTGTACTTGATATCTGGTTAATATTTTCATTGCATTCTTTTGACATAAATACAAAAGACTTTCATTCTTTTCTGACTTGCCCTATAATTCTACAGTTAACATCCGAATATTATTAGAAAGTTTGGCCACAATAATTTACAGTTTTTAGACTTGTATGTTTTGCTTCTTAACTTTATCTTTTGGCATCTTTCTGTTTTAATATTCACTATCAGACATTTTAGGCTTACATGTTTTCTGTTAGGTAAACCCCCAGGGGCTACAGGTAGCAAGAAGCGGCCTGCGACAGTTGTATGTTTGCCTAATTGTACTTAAAATCCTGTCAAGAAAAATTGTTTTGATAGCATTTGTTAGCATAAATGCTAATGACCTCCATTCTTTTCTGATATGCCTAGATGCCCATTTACTCAGTATTAAAAAATTACTCAAAATTGACAGTATTGTCTCAAGTGTCAGAAACCCGACACATGAGGTTGACACATTGACTCAGGGTTGGCAGTTAAATAGAGCTTAATTGTTTGAGGAGTAGGTGTCATCATGGAGTTTGTTTTATATCTCTGGTGCAGGATGTACATTGTTACAGTCCTTGTTAGGATTTCCTTTGGTTTGTACAGGTGGTCTAGCTGCAACTGTTTATTTTACAATCACTGGGACTAAATATAATGCCCAGCTTGTTTGCACTTCAGTTAAACATTTGCGGATGGTTTAACTAGGATAAGCTGTCCAGCTACAAAGGGTACATATTGGTTCAAGGGTAAGTCAAATTGTTCTTATCTGAACCTGTACTATGAAAATTTGGTAATTATGGTTTGTTAGACACATATTCTTTGATATGAAGCTCTGCATTTATGAGCAAAACTTCACATATTTAGCAATTGCCACGTTCATATTTATTCACTATTATGTGAGTTGTCTTTGCTGAATATTTAGCTTAGACAAGGAGCCGCTTGTCAGAGAGACCTGTATGGGTAAAAGGCTCCGAAACATGTTGAGTAGTTATCCGCTGAAGACCCTTTAATTCATTTGGGCTAATACAGCCTATGTCAAAATTAACAGAAGAACGCGTGCAATATGGACAATAGAACTTCTATGTATATAGAAGAATAGGGTAATGACTACTAGGAAGTGGTTTTGGACAAAAAGACACAAATACAATAATTTCATGAACAGTTTCGTTGTTAATTTCGAGTCACTGGAAGCCTGTCTGGGTGTTCTATGTACATGTATTCACTGTGGTAATTAAGTAGAACTTACTAGATGGTGCTACTTTATAACTGGTTGCACACTGGATATTTGATAGTGATGACTTGGTAATATTTCGTAATCTATAGTGTATCGGCTATTTAGTTAGGATGAAGTGGAACTTTGAAATTTGAGTCACGGTGAATTGAATACAGTACATACTATTCTATGCTATGAATTTCTGAATTCATGGATTAACTTAGATTGTATACTTGCTGATTTTTTGATAGTGAGATCTATGGGACAAAGGCACGGTACAATGTAAACATATGTAAAATGAATTTATTTATTTATTTATTTATTTATTTATTTATTTATTTATTTATCCATCTATTTATTTATTTATTTATTTATCCATATATTTATTTATTGGCTAAGAAATGACTTTGTATTGCATATCTCAGGTACAGGTCATCATGGCAGACTGTGATCAATATATCTTCATTCATTTTTTTTTCTTTCAGGGTGTTTATTTGTTGCTAATAAATTATTGTAACACAAGATCCTGCCTTCAAGACTTTTCGTCTTTACATTTGTGGTGCCGCAAGCAGGGTCAATGATTGCACTACCACAGGTAATTAGGTGCACAGGACAAATTGGCAAACCCTAAGCAGTATCCATGTGTTACACGTTGGAGCCACCAGTCGACTCTGTGGTGCATTGCCTGTTGTTTGGTTGCATCAAAGTTCTTGGCTGAGAACTCTTCTGTTTGCCTGGTGGGTCAAGTCTACATGGTACTTGTGTTTGACTGGAGGTTTATGTTTCCTTTTTCAAGTGATGTGCATATAATCGACTCAGGCAGCATTGATGACAAGTTCATGCATCTTTGTGTGTGTTGATTCCGAGCACATATTGCAACTTTTGACATTGTTTATTTGCATCCGAGTCTACAAGAACAATAAACATTTCCTGCAGTATTGTGGTAGCGGTCTTTCACTTTCACGTGTAATTTGTGGTATATCACATGTATTATATTGAATGTTTACATGAGATTTACTTGTGATAACTATATATGCTATATTACTTTGTATATATTGCAAGTTGCCATGACAGTTAGTTGTGATTGATATGTCACATTATTTTGTGCGCACTGAATGCTGACAGATTTAGTTGTTATTGTTACCATGCCATGTCATTTTGTTTGCCTGGCACATTACATATGATACATTTTGGACCATTTAGTTTTGGTACAGTTTGTGATAATTGCTCATAGTATTCGCTATACTTGTCTTTCATTGGAAATATTCAACTTGACATACAACTTTGAGTATAGATCTATTGCATAGTCTTAGGGGTGATTATTTTACTGATATAGATTTGTGGATGCTATATGTCTTGCAGTTATCAGTAGATTGTGGCACTCTATGTAAATTGCAATACTTTGTGTTAGTTGTGGATTATAATCATGACTTGGGTAAGTATCGACTTGTGCCATTCTGGCTTATATTTCTGAAATATGCAATTCCTAATGTTCTACCTCTGGTTCCTTCCATGTTTTACAGTCTGGGTAAGTATGGTTAGCAAAGCAGACTTCGATGCGCTGAAGGTTCAGTTTACTCAGCTTCAGGCTGATTATGCAAAAGTCAAGACTGAAAGCTTCACTGGAGCTAAGCATTCTCCCCTTCCAGTTTATGTTTCCACAACTAAATTAGAGGGCTTTAAGGGACATCCCACAAAACCAGAAGGTCCAATCATAGAAGATTGGATTGCAGATATGCAAGGGCACTTGGCCGCCAGAAACTTTGAAGGAAAGTAAGCTTTTGCTCGTATCATAGAACATTTAGCTAGCACAGCTAAACTGGAAATCTTGGGGCCTGGAGGAGAAGAGTCAAACCCAGAGGACATCTTTTCTATTTTACTCAAAGTTTTTGGGGATGGCGTTCTCTTGCCTCAATTACAGCAAAATTTTTATTCTTTTTCGCAAGAGAATACAGAAGATTTAGTGCAGTGTTCATTACATCTTCTGAGGCATTACGAACACATTGCACATTTAGATCCATCTTTTAAATCTTCGAAGAATGTTCTGCTGAAAGCCCTTCTGGCTGAAGCAGTAAGTGATGAAGGTCTCAAAAGAGAACTTCGAAGATTAAATGTGGAAAATGCTGATTTGGACTTCTTTGATTTGAGGGACAGGTGTGTACGGTGGCTTGATGGAGACCCAAGAAAGCCACAGAGGGGTCAGTCCAAGGCTACGATTCATGAGGCCATAGTTGAAAGTTCTTTAGAGGCCACTGTTCATAAACAAGGTGAAGTGTTAGATGCTATTCTCAAACGGCTGGACGGACTGGGTGAAAGACCCCAAAAACGTGGAAAACGTTGCTGCTGGACATGTGGTTCACCAGATGACATAAAAAAGGACTGTCCCAAAAAGGAAGAGAAAGACTCTTTAAAATCTTAAAGCCTGCTGCAGAGAGCCATGTGGCAGGCTCCCAGTCTTGTAACAAAGGCCCAATAATTAATAAAGCTATAGGGGAATGCCCTGTGATTGTTGTATCTTTAGGTGGAAAGGAGGTGCACAAGTTTCCACTGTGACAGAGTCTTTCTATAAGGAGTGTTTTGCTCAAGAAGACTTGATTGATGTTTCAACATTGATAAAGATCAAGGGTAGCTATGGTCTTGACATACCCTGTATTGGGTACCTGGAGCTTTGTTAATTTTTGGCTGGTGAGGAATATCCAGGAATGGGGTTCCTTGTAGTAAAGGATCCTATTGACAAGGATATGAGGGAAAGGTAGTCTAAAGTTCCTGTAGTCATTGGTTCTAACGTACTACGTGATATCAAGAAACACTACACACAGCAGTGTAAGAAATCTAACATATCTAATTCTGTGCTGGAACCTATTTTAGCACTCTACATTGAAACTCGAGTGTACAACTCTGAAACACATTCTGTTAGGAAGAATACAAGTTGCAAGCAAGCAACCTGTGCTAATCCCTGCTCGTTCTTTAAAAGTCATTGAAGGCACTGTGAAACCTGCTCAGAAAGGAGAGTCCTATTGTGCTGTAGTGGAGGAAGCAGTTTCTTTTAGAGGTCCAAGAGGATTTGCAGTGGGTCGATCTTTGATTAAAGTTGATTCTTCAGGTAGAATTCCATTGCAAGTTGCAAATTTTAGCAGCAAAGATTTGTATATTTCCCCTAGAGCAGCAATTGAGACACCCTCAGAAGGATCTATGGAACCACAGGTTCATGTGTCTGATATTGAGTAAGATACAGTTTTTATTCAAGAAGTTTCATCTGTACAGCCAACTTCTGATCAGCTTTCAGAGCTTATTGGCAGGCTCAGCACTTTTTTCAGAACGAATGGCAAAACTGAAGGAAGCTCTTTGTCAGTATTTGCATATTTTCAGTCCAAATGAAGATGATATCGGTCTTTGTGACAAGGTTACACATAAGATCCATACTACTGATGATGTTCCTATCAAGATTTCACATAGACACATTCCTCCAAACCAGTGGCCAGAGGTGAGGGAACACTTAGAGCATTCTCTCCAGTGTGGCATAATACAGGAGTCCTGCAGTCCATATGCCTCCCCTGTGGAATTGGTGCAGAAAAGGGACGGCAAATTCAGACTTTGTATTGACTACAGAGCCTTAAATACCAAAACTTGCAAAGATGCCTATCCCCTACTGCGAATAGAAGAGGCACTGGATGCACTCTCTGGTACATGTTTTACTTTTGTTGTTTGGACCTGGCATCAGGTTATTACCAGATTCCAGTATCACAGGAGGATATTGACAAGACTGCATTCCGGGTGGGAACTGGTTGATTGTTTGAATATTTGCGCATCCCTTTTGGTCTTTGTTCAGTACCTGCAACATTCATGAGGCTTATGGACAAAATTTTGGAGACCAAAACTTTCAAACAATGTTGATTTATGTAGATGATATTTGCATTTTTGGCAGTACTTTTGAGCAGACCTAAGATAGGCTAAAATTGGTTCTGGGAAGGTTGTCTGTCAATAACCTGAAGATCAAAGCTGAAAAATGCCATCTTTTAAAAGATAAGGTTAAATATCTTGGTCACACAGTCTCTGAGGCTGGTGTGGAACCAGATAAAGAGAAGGTCAGAGCTGTCAGTGAGTGGCCCACTCCTCAGACTGTTAAAGACCTCAGGAGTTTTTTAGGCCTAGCTGGTTACTACTAGCATTTTGTGCCTGTGCTTTCTAACCTTGCTGCTCCATTGTTTGCTTTAACTGGTGGTCAATGTCTTGGAAAGCAAAAGAAAAGTAGTGCTCAGCAGCTGCTGAAACAACCTCTCTCAGACGTTTGGGATGAAAGGTGTGAACAGGCCTTTCTCAAACTGAAGGAGAAGTTGACCACTGCACCAATCCTTGGCTTTCCAGATTTCTCTTTACCCTTTGTTCTGGTACTTGATTCCAGCATGAAAAGTTTAGCTGCTGTACTGTCTCAAGTACAAGAGAAAGGACCAGTTGTGATTAGGTATGCAAGCAGGAGTTTGCGTTCTAATGAGAAAACCATACAAAATTATTCAAGCATGAAATTAGAGCTTCTTGACTTGAAATGGGCCATCACAAAGAAGTATTGTGATTATTTGCTAGGGTCTAAGTTAACGGTTTACACAGATAACAACCCCTTGACATATGTGAAATCTTCATCAAAACTTGGTGCTACTGAATTGAGGTGAGTTGCAGAATTGGCTCCATTTGATTTTACTTTTCAGTTTAAACCAAGTAGAGCCAATGGAAATGCAGATGCACTCAGCAACAATTCTTTCCATGGTCCAGAATCTAGTAGTATTACATGTGAGGGTATATTCATGCAAGTTCTGGATGATAGCAACAATGTTATTGGTCTCCCTGTCCCTGATACTCTGGTTGAGCAGTTCAGAAGGAGCACTCTAAAGGTCTGGGTGGAGGAGGTGCAAAAACACTCCAGTAATACTGGAAAGCTGAGCATATCTACCTGGCCATTATTTCCTCGACATGAGTTAAGAAAACTCCAAAATGCAGATCCAGATCTGCTCCCTATTTTGCAATGTTTTGCTAAGGGCAAACCACCATCTTTGAAAGAGCTTATGCAGCTCTCCAAAGCATCTCATAGGTTGCTCAATGGTTGGAACAGGTTAAGTCAGGATAATGAGGGAATTCTTTATAGAACTGTCCAACCATCTGGTTTGAATGTAAAGCAACTGATAATTCCCAAAGCTTTAAAGAAGCTAATCCTTGAGGTACTTTATGATAGTGCTGGCCACCAGGCAACCACGAAGACTTTGCAGTTGGCCCAATCTCCCTGTTATTGGCCTAATATGGCTAGTGATATAGATGAGTATTGCCGTAGTTGTGCTAGGTGCTTGGTGGCAAAAGCTGGCAAGTCTGTAAAAAACTACAATGGGTTCAATGCTTGCTAGCAAACCATTGGAAGTTGTTGCCATGGACTTTTTTGGAATCTAGCTCTACTGGTCTGGAAAATGTGTTTGTAATTACTGATGTGTTTACAAACTTTACACAAGCTTTCCCAGCCAAAGATCAGAA
The DNA here is from genome assembly GCA_964020975.1 of Hermodice carunculata. Taxonomy (NCBI): domain Eukaryota; kingdom Metazoa; phylum Annelida; class Polychaeta; order Eunicida; family Amphinomidae; genus Hermodice; species Hermodice carunculata. The sequence continues at coordinate 47,884,927 of OZ026629.1, read as the reverse complement.
GGCTAGAACAGTTGCTAAAATTCTTGTGACAGAATGGTTTGTGCCTTATGGAGTACCAAAACACTTTCACTCATATCAAGGCCACAATTTCATGAGTTCTGTCATTCAGGAACTGTGTAGCATGTACGGAATGGTACAAAGTAGAACCACTCCATACCATCAGGAGGGTAATTGGCAGTGTGAACAATTCAATAGGACACTACATGATTGTTGGCGAACATTGCCCCCAGAAAGGAAGAGAAAATGGCCTGAATATCTTCCAGAACTGTTTTATTCATATAATTGTACCCCACATTCATCGACAGGGTATGCACCTTATTATTTGTTCTTTGGTCGGGAGCCCACTCTACCCGGTGATCATATTCTTGGTTTGCAAGATGATGAAACAGGTAGAAATGTGGATGATTGGCTAACAGAACATTGTGACAGATTACAGAATGCCTTCACTGATGCCAAACAAACCATGGATCAAGAGGCCAAGAAACGCCAGGCTAGGCAGGTCTCTGATTCTAAAAGTGCTTCCTTGCCATTAGGAGCAAGGGTCTTTTGCAAGAACCGTAGCATGAAAGGGCGACACAAAATCCAAGATGTATGGAATTCAACACCATACAAGATTATTGGTAAACCATATCCTGTCCTAGGACCTCTTCAGGGAAATGGTAGCATACGTACTCTCCATGGGAATGAAATACAAGATTCTCATTGCTTGGTTCCTGAGGAATCTCATGAAAATCCATCAGTGGATTCTGTGAATGTTGATTCAACCCTGTCACAGACTAGTGACATACCTTGTGAAAAAGCAGGGGAGGGCCCTAATGGCATGGTGACAGAGAGTGTGAGAGAAGGTGTTTTTAGTACTAATGACAGTGTAAATCCTTCACCTGGCTCTCTAGACAATGCAGTGAGTTCTCATGGTAGTTCATCTGAACCCGAATATGTAGACTGTCCCACAACTGGGACATGTGAAGGTCCCAGGAGGTCAGAAAGAGTTACCGCAGGTCAACATTCAAATCCATAGAACTTACCTAGATCTGCTCTTGAGCAAGAAAGTACTGCTTAAGTCGTAACTCAAATACTTTGAATCTGTATACCATGGCTGAAATTAAATAAAAATAGTACACAATCAGAAGATAATAGCCACACTAGTACATAGTAGCCACTGAACCAACCAATGTAAACAGTTATGATTTAATATTATAACAGGATTCTAGAAATACAGTGAATGTTCCTTTATTCACTTTATTAATTGTTGTGGTACCTATATAGAATATCTCTGAAATCATATATAATTTATGAGTATTCAAATCCTTTGAACTAAAGCTCTGCACTCCAGTTCAGACCTGAGTACTGCATTTTAAATGAAATATGTTTTCTTGTCACCCACCTAGGATAACACAACACCTGAGAATTTACAGAAACTCAAAAGTTAATGGATCAAAGTTTACACTCCGATCCCAGTGAGCAACCTGTTACCCTAATAGGCCACAGCAATGGTAAGGATCAAAGTTTTCCTCTGATCACCAAGTAACTTTTACTTACTCATACATATTAGTAATTAATGCAATAATATGCCATGTAATATTTATGATAATACCTGTAGTGTTACACTGTCACACTGATTTGCGGGCTGGAGTAGTTCTCTCCAACCAGATCAGCTTAATTTCACAGTAACCGTTCTGGTATTCACAATTATTTATATATACTCCAGTCACCATGAAGCATGCTTATGATTTATGCACATATATTATATATATATTCACAGTGGTGATTTACAGTTTGGTTTATTTTGCAGGCTCATTAATCCACAGGGGAGTAAAACTGACAGGCTGTTCGGGCAATTACTTTGGCAACCAGTGACATTGGAATATTCCTTCACTTACTCACAAACCTGACCACCTCAGCAATTAACCTAGGACTACCCACTTTGACGCAAGTTGACATACTGGACAGGATTACATATGGGGCATCACTTTCAAGCATGAACTCTGTGAGTGGGAGCTGCTTGATGACTACTGACATATGTTCATTTCCTGGTCTCAGACAAGTGGGAGTCAAGCCAAAAACTGTGTTGGGAAAATCTATAAGCCAATCCTCTGCCTCCTGCAATGTTCCACTAAAACAGTGCCTATGTACAAAGTGTGTAAGGCGCAAGCAAGACTTGAGGATCTCCAAACACCTGCTACTCAGATACTCACTCCCTCTGCAGTGAATAACCACTGGCAAACCTAGGTCAGCAGCTAGGAGCAGCACCTTAGGCAGGACACCTTCTTGCTGTGCCACACTTGCATTATTTTTACTGGTGTTGTCAAGTCCTATCTCACCTAGAGCGACTGCTCCCTCACATCCCAACAGACCTCAAAGTAGAAATTTGACCATCAGAGATACGACTTGCAAATCTAGGGTGTACACCACATGCAACCTTTAGTTGGGGGTCCATCGGGATTTCCTGTACATCTTCCACTGTGGGCCATTTTTGCATGTAACAGAAGTTGGCAATAGCATATTGAACTACATGTGGTTCTGTGGATGATGGCAGTTTCTCCAAGGCTTGTTGGAAGGATGAACAGCTTGTCTGCTTTAGCATTTCATCTAGATGGAAATGAGAATCTACAACTTCTAAGATGGTTAATTCATTTCTTACCACGGACTCCATGCCTGAGAAGTTCAGTTGTCTATACCACTGCTTCAGTTCACCCAAGCTTTCTGAATATATTAATGATGCCAGTGTCAACAGACCATGCCAGTGTAGCAATACAGCCACACAGTTGGGTGAGGACAATGATATAGCCTCCTCACCTGCTATGGACCACCTAGTTTCAAATGCCCTCATCAGTAACAAGTCTGTCTCTGACACCTCCACCTGGTCAAATGACTGAGTCTTAGCCTGTTGTACCTTACGCACTAGCTCATAAATGCTACCTGCTTGCAACTTCTGTACAAAAAGGTACAAGAGGCCACACATTAGCATATGCCAAGTTTGCAGATATGCATCCAAAAATCAGGTGAGATGTCTACACCTGTGTGGAATCTGTTAACATGTCTGTGGACTTTTCGCAACTGTAATAACTGATGCCCATAATGCCAACATGCTGTACCTGGACAGGTATACCAGTGCAAGTGACTTGTCAGTGTATGCTGTTTTAGGTGCCCTGGACTTTGACTGCAGAGTGGACAGCACTGGGTGACACTTTTCTGCATTTCTATTTTCCTTCTTTTAGAAGGCACCTTCATACGTGGCTCATTCATTGCGGCATTGCCATTGTTGGAAGCAAGAGGGACAACTTGAACCCTCCTTTCACCCTCCAGCTCCTCCTCGTAGTCTGGCTGAAACTCACTTTCAGACTCCATGCTGATGCTGAAATGCCATAATGATTAACGTATATGTGCTCGGCACAAGTATTGGCTGTATATACTGTGAATTATACCTAATTAGAATAGCATTCTATAACTTGAACACAGTTTTATGTTAAAGTTCAGATATGCTCCAATGCATTTTGCTACACAGAGACTAAGCTTTATATATTCACATTCATTACACTTTGTACTTAAGTATAACTCATGTTAATGAATATACATGAACCAGAGCTATATACACTCTGATTTAATAAAGTCTCACCTTTAACTGTATTTACCATGCATTGTTGTCTATATCTCTAAAGCAGAGCTATATACACTCTGATTTAATAATTTATGAGACATGACAATTGGTTATATGATACATGATTAAATTTCTGATACTCAGAAAGCAAGATGCGCATTCTGACATTGCTATATACATCAAAAATTGAAGCTAAATACACTCCGATTCATGGTCTCTTATGTAAGTTTTTACACTGTATAATCCTGCAGAAAACTGGGGATGTTAATTTGCCTCCCGCGTCTGCTGGAACTTGCTTGCACTACAGTACACTGTTTTTTATCCTGAGCTTTTGACTGCTTCGCTCTGTCTTGAGCTAGATTCTGTGATATAACCTGGGTTACAGTATCTTGCATCACACTCTCATCTGCATCTTCATCACCTTCCTTATCGTTTCTGTCTATGCTTGCAGGAAATAACTCTGTGACTGCACTTAAGGTGTCTGGTTCTTCCTCTTGTTCCTCCTGATCATATGGAATAGTGGAATCTAGGTCTAAGAACTCATGTCTCATTCTGCCCATCCACATTGAAATCACCCTATCATTGCACAATTATAATCTGTCATGGTGGACAACTGACTCTCTCTTTCTGTCTTGTATTCAATGCAGAACTGTTGATATAACCTCTGTAACCATGAAGGGACCTTTCCAAATTTGACTGAGTTTTTTACTTTGTCCCTCTTTTGTAGCAGAATGTAACATGCACATTAAATCACCTACATTGTAAGTGTGCTGAGCAACCTTCAGGTCATCATCTCTTTTTTGTCTAGAATGTGCTGACTTGAGATTTTCTCTGGTTATTTGATGTACTTTCTCCATTTTATTTTTACATACACTGGAGGGGTTCTCACAACAGAGAATTCATCTGTTCTGCCCATCAAAATATCAATAGGCTTGAGAACTTCCCTCCCCAACATCATTCTATTGGCTGAAAAACCAGTTTGTCTATTCACCATAGATGGAATAGCTCCACCCAACAACAGAATATCTTTGTCCCAATCTTTTTGAGATTTTTGAAAACAGCACCTTATGCACTGTAATAATGTACGATTGTACCTTTCGACCTGTCCATTAGAGCATGGCCTATAAGGTGTAGTTCTGGTTTTTGCGATCTCTAGAAGATCACAGATGGCTTGGAACAGATTCCCATCAAGATTATGACCCTGATCAGTGTGGATTTGCAATGGGGAACCTAGTTTTGCCACAAACTCGTGCACAAATTTCGCCGCTACTGTTTTTGCTAATTGATCAGGCAGTGGGTAACACTCTAGCCATTTCGTAAATTGGTCCACAACCATGAGGACATATACGTTTCCTGCAGCACTTTTTATGAAGGGACCTAGAATATCAAGATGTACTCTTTCTAAAGGACTTACTACATGATATCTCCCTAATCTTTGGTCTTTGTTGGCCCTAGGTGACCCGCTAGCCTAACATGATGATGCGCCTTTAAAACATCCCCCCCCTAAGGCTTTTGGCACTATAAAACACAACTTCCTGTCAATAAGGTCTTGCCATTCATAGAGCAGGAGTCCATCTTGAATTTTTAGCTGTGATTTGCATAGCCAGAGATGCTTAACAGCAGGGCTTGTTAACCATAATTCATGTTGTGGAGGCTCTGAGTTAGTTTCAATCCAGGCTATCAGTTGTGACAAGTCTGAATCTTTTAACTGAGAGTCTCTCAACTCTTTGTTGGTATACTGTGCTACCCAACTACTTTGATTTTCTACACCAGAGTCATAGGAGGAATTCCCTCCTGTATCACGACTATAGCCTGGAGTACTTACAGATGGAATGTTACTGTGTTGTGAATTAGAACTAGATGAATCTGTTCTGACTACTCTGAGTGACAGAGGCACAACATTGTCTACATCCTACTCAAATATCTGCCACTGTTCCTGTGCTCTTTGACAAAACTTACAGCCACCACATGGCAATGACTTTTACTGTGAGCCTGCTACATAACAGTCGCAATATGTCACATTATCAGGGATTCGACTAAGGCTGTCAGCATTGAAGTGGAGCTTTCCTTGCCTATGAATTATTTGCATGTCATACTGTGCCAGCTCTTCTAGCCACCTGGCAAGTTGTCCCTGAATTTGCTTAAATCCCATAAGCCATGCCAAACTATTATGGTCAGACCTCACTATGAATTTACTGCCAAGTAAATAATGGTGGTACTGTCTAGTAAATCTCACTACTGCTAACAACTCCTTCCTAGTGGTACAGTACTTTCTCTGTGCAGGTGTTAAAACAAAACTACTGTAGGCAATTGTTTTTCTTCTGTACCATATTGTATTTTACTCAGTTCCGCACCAATGGCAATGTCTGAAGAATCACAATCCATGATGTACAACCCCTCTTTTGCGGGATGTGCAAGTACTGGAGCACCAAGAAGAGCAGACTTTAGTTTGTCAAAAGCACACTGATGTTTTTCAGACCATTCAAATTTGGCTTTTGGACCTGGCAGTTCATAGAGACATGCCGCTTCTTCAGCTAAATTTCTGAGATGGTCCCTATGATAATTTATGAACCCCAAGAAGGATTCTACCTCCCTGATTGGTTTCGGAATAGGCCAATCAGCCACAGCTTTGACCTTTTCTGGGTCCACAGCCAATCCATGTCCTGAAACGACTTTTCGCAAAGACTTTATTTCACGACGAAATAGGGAACACTTTTTTGCCTTCAATTTCAGGTTGTACGCCTTCAGCCTAGAGAAGACCTCATGCAAATTAGACAAATGGTCCCAGAAATTTGAACCAAGAAATATTGCATCACCTTGATAGGACAAAACTGACCTCCAGGTTAGGCCTCTAGGCACCAGGTGCAAGGCTCTTTGTAGAGTTTGAGACACCCCACATAACCCAAATGGCATTCTGGTAAATTTGAATAGACCGAACTTCATGACAAAGGCTGTCTTCGATTTATCACGATTAGCTACAGGCATTTGCCAGTAGGTGGCAGCCATATCGAGAGCACTATAGAAGGTTGAACCACTTAGAATGTCAAGGCATTCTTCTATCAATGGTAGTGGATAAGCATCTTTGACCATGACACTATTTAGGTGACGGTAATCTATGCACCATCTTACAGTTCCGTCTTTTTTTTCTTACTAAGACAGGCGCTGAAGCCCATTCTGAATTAGATGGTGGTATCACTTCAGCATCTAACATAGATTTTAAATGCTTTTCTTCTTCATCTTCAAAGCCAACTCGTGTTCTGTGCATGCGCTGGCGAACAGGCTTTGCAGACCCTGTATCAATATGATGCTCAACTCCTTTATAACACTCTAAGTCTGTGTGTGATGCAGTAAAGATACCTTCAAACTCTATCAATAGCTTTGCCACTGCCTCAGACTCTTCATGTGAAAGAACAATACATGATCTATCAAATATATCTTTCAAGTGATCTGGTACTTGTTTATGACTTTGCTTTATCGTGTCTAACTTGCAGACAGCTGGCATACTTTCCTGATTGCCATAATTGTGACCACAAGGTGTACTATGTACAATTTTAGAGCTTTTGCACTCCAAACTTGAATAATTCTCTTGCAACTTTGAGGTATTACACTCCAAGTGTCTATTATCTCTACCTTAACCATCTGTAAACTCTGAGCTACTTCACTCTGAGTTGATATTGTAACCAATCTCTGACCCTGAGCTTTTATACTCTGAGTCCTGATTATCACTACCCTGATCCCAGCATGCACTACCTGTGACCTCTGAGCTTTGACACTCTGAGTTTATATAGTGACTTTTCTGTGACCCTGAGGTATTACACTCTGAATCCTGATTATCACTACTCTCTCAGCATGCACTACCTGTCACCTCTGAGCTTTGACACTCCGGGTGTGGGTTATGGTAATCTTCATATTCGGAATGTACAAGTGATGCAGATACTGCATTCCCTACAACTTTCCCAGGCTTCAAAGTGCCAAACTTGTCACTGAGATTTACCACTGAAAGTGGCACTTCAGCTTGCCCTTCCACTATTAAACCTGGCATTATGGTTCCTTGATATTCCCCTATGGGTGATATTACACAATCTCCCAATAAGGGAACTTCCATTTTACCCATTAACTGAACCATACTATTTGGGGGTACAACTGTTCTCTTTTGCACAGTTATTCGCAAAATATGAGTACCAGTGCCTCTCTTTTGGAGTACTGCAGGGATGTCCCTTGACCCAATTTTGAGTAGTCTTGCTTTAAAGTCAACACTACACTAATGTCCCAATAAAAAATCTAACCCAAGAATGAGATGATCAGTTATTGGTGCCACATAAACATTCCATGTGTATGACTGATCACCAATACTGATTTGAATGCCTTTCAAGAACCTAGCTAGCATAAACCCTTCCTTTGCAGCCCCCTAAGTTTTATTGGTTCTTACAGGGGAAAGCTGATGTTTAAGGTGCTAACACAGGTCTTCACTTAGGACTGTTACCTGTGCAGCAGAATCTATAACTGCTACTGTCTCTTTTTCATTGACTTTCACTGGGATGACAAGACTTGCGTCTTGACTACATTTTCAGACTAAGACATCTCTAACTGGAATCAAAGTTCTTGGGAACAATGTGCTTGCTGGAGCTTCCTCCATCTCTCCTTTATCACTGGTAGTGGCTTTATTTATCTGACCTTGAACTTTGCTATGGGTTGACTGTTGGTCAGACAGGTCAACCCCTATTAGTTTGACTCTTTTTAGGAGAGTACAACTGCCTCAACCTTGGGGATTTTGAAGGACACTCTTTGGCAAAATGTCCATAGCCATTGCAGTTCAAACTTAGATTTTTATTTCTGGGAGGTATAGTAGGCACAGGACTGTTTTTTTCCCTGATCTGACCTTGCTGGAGATTGATCTCTTTTCTCCAAGTATTTTCCCATCGGAAAATAGGTTAGTGACCACCCCGACTATTTTTCCTGTGGACCTAGCTGATTCCTGCATGGGTTTCTTTGTGGACTCTTCCCTGTCCTCCTTCAAAAGAGCACTTAGGGACTCTAGGTCCAGTGATATGCGTTGTGGGCTTGGACTATGTAGCTGTGTTGCTTTAACCACAGCTTCTCTAGGGGTATCATCGAAAGATACTTGTCTTATTTTACCTCTATTCAGGTTAAAAGTTTCCAAGTTTCTAGAATATACTTTCATCATTCTAATTGCCTCTGCCATTGTGTTAGGCTCTTTTTGTTTTTCACTTGTAACCCAGCTTCTCTATAAGTGACCCCCTACAAAAAGGCATCCATTGTGCACTTTTTAATTGTTTCTTCCCCAGCTTCAGGTAAACCATCCATGGCTAATCTAAAAGCTCTTTCTGTAAATTCATCTAGGGATTCAGTTGATTCCTGTTTAAAACCTGCAGTTGTTAGAAGAATGATGCGGGAGGGTCCTTTCTACCAAACCTGCAATTCATTTTGTCTTTCAACAAGGTATAACTTTCCTGTACCTCAGGAGATTGTATGTTATAATATACTAAGGCATTGTCCCTTAGAAGAGACACTAAGGCCTCTAATTTGTTTGCCTTTGGAAACGAACTAGTGTCTGCAGTTAATGATGAATATTCCTAAGGTTGAGAGGACCAGTTTAAAACCACCAGTTGCCTTTTATGGGTGACTGCCTGTCTCAAGTCAGGAGTGAAAATTGTTTCTTCACATTGGTATTGGAACAGAAATGTTGATGCTTTGGCAAGTCAGAAATCTCTTTGCTATCATTGTTGGGCTTGGAATTAATGAATATGGTTCATGTTTTTCTGTACTACTTGAAAATTACTTCATTGGCTATGTTGTGCTGTGGGCTTTGTTCTCCGACTCATAGCTGTAGTGGGGGTAGAGTGTGTTTATAATGTTCCAGATTCATAAATTTCACAAAAACGATGTGGGCCTGCTTTACTCTTTTTCTGTAAACTTAGTTGACTGACAAGTCGGGAGAACTAAAAGGTGATAAGCCTAACTGGTCTCTTTTTATTTTTGGCAGAAGTAATGAAATTTGTGTTTTGGGTGCTTAGGCCTATAGATTTTGGAAAAGAACTAGTGTCTGCAGTTAATGGTGAATATTTCTAAGTTTGAGAGGACTGGTTTAAAACCACCAGTTGCCTTTTATGGGTGACTGCCTGTTTCAAGTTTGGAGTGAAATTTGTTTCTTCACATTGGTATTGGAAGAGAAATCTCTTTGCTGTCATTTGGGGTTTGGAATTAATGAACATGGTTCATGTTTTTCTGTACTATTTGTCCATCCCAATCTATCTGCCCTTTTCTCAAATTTCAGAATGAATGGACGCCAGTCTACCTTGCCATTGAAAACACCAAATTTGGGCTTCATGGAAGAAACGTTTTTTGTTCTGTCTTGGTATTGAGCAATGCGATAATCGACTTGATCATTTGCCCTTGCCTGCACTCTCCTGGTCCTATGTTGATCGACCTGATCATGTTGGTGTACATTTATTTTCCTTGTGTTTTGTTGATCATTTTCATCACTTGCTTGTGCCTGAACCCTACTTTTACTTCTCTGAGGCCTGCTACCCTGTTCGGGTTCAATTTTCTCAGTTGAAGCATTTAAAACCCTCACACTTTTTACGATCTGTGCCCATGAGTGTGGAATCCTCCTCTTCCTCCCCACTAGAAAAGTCTGATTGGGACGTATCAGTTTCCTCATACTGTTTTGGTGGTGGTAAAAGTGGCTTAAGTTTACGACTTGTCCCATTGTACACTACATGTGGAGCCAGTTTATCGACTGAATGTAACAGAGTTGTAACTCTTGGGCTAGGAGGTGCATTCAAGTCCCTTTCTACACTAGGTACATGAGTTTGGAGACTAAATGTGGCTACAGTGGAACCTCTACCATGTGACTGATTATCACACAAGTTCAGTAACTTGTCTCTCATTTCTTTGTGGGCAGTGTCTGCTTTTTGTCTCATCTGTTCAAGTTCCCCCATATAGTGACTATGTTGGGCATTTAAATCTTGCACAGCTAGGTGTAGTGTGCTTTGTGGTGTTGGCTCTGATTTTGAATGTTTAACCATTTGCCCCATTTGATTGAGTAAGTCTTTAAATTGTGAGTCCAACTTGGTCTCCAATTGAGCCATTTGTTTTTCTACCTGTGCTTTTACCTTGTTGTCCAAATCCTCTGGCTGTACAATTTGTGGCTTGATATCAGGTTAAGACAAGGCAAAAGATAACTTATATTTAAATATCAAGGTTTCCCAAATCCCATAGGGAATGGGTGAGGTTCCTGAGCCTAACTCCTGCAAAACAACAGGATTAAGTTTGCCATTTAACTCCTGTCTTTTCTCCACAATTGCCCTAGCCCCAGTCTGTCCTATATCCTAAATAGCCATTAGCACCTCGGGGGTAGCTAAATTGATGTAAACTTTGGCCATGGTACTCTTAATTTAATGTCAGAGTTTTGGATACAGGATTATACAAACACAATAGAAACCCGAAGAAAAAGTGAAGGCAAAAGTACAAAGCACAATACACAATATGATGGGTGAACACTAGAGAAAATCACTCCAGTAACATTCAAAAAATTGTATGCCTTTGTACATAACGAACTACCTGAAAATTTGGAATTTTGTGTGCAAAATTATTGAAGTTATGCACTCCAATTCTTGAACTATAAAAATATGTATAAATGAAGTGACAGATTGTGCGCCAAAATGATTTGTTTAACTTGTTACACAGTAGTGAATGAACAAGTTAACTGAAGCCAACACTCGAGTCAGCAAGTATATGCTGTTACTGCATTTTTCATTTTAATTTCACAACTGGCAAGAGAGAAAAAAAAATCCAAAGGTTGAAAATAAATTCAGTAGAGAAATTATTTTCTGAAAAATTTATTCTCCTGCTCTTGAAACACTTCACAATACAACAAGTGTGCACAGCAAAGTTGAAACTGGTTGTGCGTGTCTTTTCCAAAGTAGGTTGGGTGTGGTCTTCTGTATGCAAGTGAACTTGACCATGCGCTCTTCAATTGACGCAGTACAGCGCTAGTAATTGTGTATTCAAAACTTGTTTGACCTCACTTCTAGTCAATATGGCAGACAGGTTAATTTACGCCTGCCTTTAAATTAATTTTGCCGAAATTTTTGTTCCAAAACAACTTTTTACGCTGCTGTTTGCATGACTTGATCAATTACACATGCCAGTTTTGCCAGTGTTCGCGTACCGAAGTATCACATACCTCAGTGAATGTACAGGCAAATAAACACTTTGACCAAGCGACTTTTCTTCAAATTACAATTTTGCAGCGAGAAATTTAATAATTTATCTAAGAGTAGGTACTTTAAACATCACTTCTGACACCAATGAAGACTTTACTTCTATTTACCGCACAGAAATCCCTGTGCACATAAACCCGGTGAATGTGTCTACATGTAACTGTGGGCACGACAATAAAAGTTGCGACCAACCTTTTCATGACAGTAACCTTGACTGCAAACACCACGCTTGTTCATCCAGACACACGTTTTCCGGGCAATGCTTCTGCACCGGAGCTCGACCACCTTGACAGACTGTCCTAGACCTGCTGGCTTGACAACCTGTCCCTCGTGGCTCCCGGTATCGAACTCCCCGTCCTGGGCGTAGCCTGTGGGTTTTATTCCAGGCCAGGGTCACACCCATGTCACTGGACATGGTCACAGGCCATGGCATTGCCCACCAGATGGCACTGCACAACAGTTGCTTGAACATAGGTTCCTGTCTTTTTCAGATACATTGTTGTTCTTTATCATTTACAGGGCATGTTAGAGTTCATCTCATAGATTATTGTGAAATATTATTTACATTGGGTATGCTGTATCGATGTATGTTTGCAGGGATACCAAACTTGGAGCAGGGGAGAGTGTGAGATGTTGTAACTTTATATGCATGTATATCGGTTGACTTAGTGATATGTTGAAAGAGTTATTGCAGGGTAACACATTGTTGTTCCAAATGCAAGCATTTTGCAGAGGAACACAATGGTGTCTGTACCCTTGGCACAACTAGGGTAAAACAGCAGAGATGCCTACTTCCTGTCTTTGTCTCTTGGCACAACACCAGACATTTTGCTGGGGCATGGTGTGGCCGCCTGTGGTGCTGCAGTTTCTTGCTCCAAAAAGGTAATTTTGGCATAAGTCGTCCTTGCTATATTAATAGATATGTGTCTAAAATGAATGTAGAATTGTGTAATATAAATTTGAACTGAGAAAAATGTAAACTTAAGAAGTTCTGGTGGTTTTTCTTTGTAAGGTCTTTGTCTGCCCTGTCACAAATCCTTTGTCTGATTTGTAGCACGATAAGTACCATATTGAATGGCCATATGCCCATATTAAACAGGGTATTTATAAAGCTGTGGTTGAATATGTAACAGTACCTGTCGTGGTTATTATGTACGGAAATGTATTTCTACTCGAACATGAATATTACTTACAAAAAAGATCTGAAAATCAAAGTTTACAATCCTCCATCTATGGCTTTTCTGCTTACCTGGATTTGACATTGACAGCATTTACATTCTATTACAAATCAAGGCATTGTTATTAAAGTAAAGCTATGCAGTACCAAGCAGGAAACAGCCTGTGTGATTAATTCATTTTGCAATAGTCTATCTCTTACCGTGTTACGGTAATCATGTATAAAATTATATTTGTACTCATATGAATATATTACGTACAAAAACGTCTCAAAAATCGTGGATTACAAATGTGCATTTCGAACACGTTGAAACCTGGATTTTGACATCAACAACCTTTACATAATAATGCAAAAGTAAGGCAACGCTGTGAATAAAACTCCCGATTACCTAGCAAGATGGTGTATACATGGATCGGCATCATTTACAATGATAATTGTATACTCCACATCTGATACAAAACAGGAATAAATGTGTTTCATATGTCACTGTGGAGTCATCAACTGCTGATATACAATACGTTTCTTTACAGAAGTAATTTCTGAGGAAGCGTATTATCCATGTTTCCTCGAACTTTAACGGTATTAACCCTCAAAACATATCTACGTAATCCATTGGCCAAGAACTAAAATCTAAAGTAAAAGCATTAACAACTTTGCCTAAACCTGTGATTCAGAGCAAACAGTGTTAATTCAAATGTGTCCCTGGCTCGTTGCAGCTCCATCAAATAAATTCTTAATGGTCTTGGATGGCTGGATATGGTCTAAATCAAATGTAGCCCTGGCAGCTACACCATATTTATTTCCAAGGATCTACTTCAAACGTCAAGGTTATCACCTGACTATATATATATATATATATATGTGTGTGTGTGTGTGTGTGTGTGTGTGTGTGTGTGTGGACATTGGAAACACTATTGCTTAAAATATGCAAAAATGATATCATGCCAATCCTCCAAGCAGTCGAGCACTGGTAATTCCCCCGAGCTACTTTTCTCTGCAATTTGGGTTTTCAAAGAAATTGCAAATAATTCACACAGCCATTACCCATGTCTATCAGTAGGGTAAGGAAAAAGTTTGGTAGTAATTGTTGGGTCATATGCCAATGGTTATTATTAAATGCAAAAAGGAAGGCATAAATGGGGATTTTTTGAGCTTGACTGAATGCTGTAAAGGGTCAGACTGTGACAGTAGAACATATCTTGGCAATTATAGATAATTCTGTGAAATTTCATTCACAAAATGACTCATGAACTATATGAGTGGAAACTAGTGTTGCAAACAGTGATGATAGTCTTGGAAATTGACACTTGTATTATTCAGAAGGTCACAGACCAACTGGAGTCTGTGCATGAAATGACAGCAGGGAAGCGGGCTGTCTAGCTCTCCTTGCTCTCTGTGTCGTCATTCGGCTACACATATTACGTCAGACATTAGTGCCAAATTACCTATTGCGTCAACAGCAAATTACTGAAAACTGCATAAAGTGTCACCTTGATGTCAAGGTCCATGTGCTACGTGGATTCCTGTCTACATGGGTTGATGTCGGGTTCGATGTATATTGTGGACCTGCATTGTTATTCGTCTGTTTAGAATATACTAAATGATAAGACTTCATTTGGCATGTATTAAAACACAGAGATTCACTCATTATTCATGTGGTTGTATACTTATTTGGAACGCTGGGATGTTGGCACTACGGGCTTTTGGGCGAAGTCAAGGCATGTGTTCATATTGCACACGAAAAAGACCATGCAAGATCGCATCGAATAGCAGACATAAAAGTACCATGGAGAAGGAAATTGACTTTGACTTGCTATGTATTTCAGTGTTACAACTCTGTAAATTGTGTGAACGAGGTGCGCGGCATTATTTCCTGCATTGTTCAACCGTCTAAATATGCTTTACAGTAATGATATTACAAAGCTACACGAGGCTACAGGTCATGAGATAAGAACAAAACCAAAATGGATGACAAGTCACGTGACCTGAAATTATATCTAGCTACTTTCACAACAAAAATTATAAGGCTTTATTACACCTCCTTTCTAATAAATGTTTTAGATCTTGAACCTTTTTTCTACACTTAATCTTGCCTTTACTCTAGGATTTTGAATTCATATGTCAATCATGTGAGGCACATTGTAACAAATTGCTTAGAGCATGTCTAAAGGTTGACCAAAATGGTTGCCACGACAAATGTACGAAATGACATAAGATACAAAAGCTAACGTTTCTAAAATCGAAATCGTAAATGTTTTTGTGATCCGATCTATAATGACCGACAGATTAATAATGTCGGACGGGCATCATTGTCCTTAGTAACAACTTATATGTTGCTAAAATGGCGGGGCTTTTTTGTAAAGAATCAGAAGATGAAACAGTACTTGAGTTGTAATTATTCATTGTAATTGATGGGCCAATGAATTTCTTAAAGCTTGGTTAAACCTCTATACAGCCTATTGATTATGTGTTTTGTATTTTGTTTCTATGTGTTTTTACCTTTTAGATTAAGCAGGTAAACGGGGGAAAGTAACTGAGAGCTCTAGGGAGATTTTGCCCACAAGCATGGCCTAGTAATATGTGATGTTCTTCAGAAGATATGGTAAGTCAATTGGGCTGTTCTTTCTGACAAACAAGTCGGTAAAATATTTTTTTGTGAATGAAGTTATTAGTGAGCATAATGTCAATATGATCAGAATATTTGACACAGCCATGGTCTATGACTCTTTTCAGTAGTTTTATGTGACACCAACGTTAGCGGATTTGAAACTTTTTTATGGGGGGGGGGGGCGTAACCTGACTTTGTAGTGTGAAACAGTACTAGAGCTGTTTCAATGTAAAATTAGGAACAAAACCATTAGAATCTTAGTGGAGAGGCTAAGTTTTTTTTTTAATTTAACAAATGATGTACGTCTCAAAATTAATAAAAAAGAAATAATGTACCGCCTTATTTACCTTTCAATATAAAGTACTGCTTGTAAAAGTAAGCATTTTGCGTTGTTAAAAGTAAAAATGTACTATTCAATTAGCAATGTAGAAAACTCTTGGTAGCTAATTTTACTCTTTAAATATTCCGTATAAGTTACCTACAACTCTGATATATTGTGTGTGTTTCAATGCAAGTACTTTGGTGCCAGGTTCAAATTTTCTGTTCACTTATATTCCCCATTTTCTTGCAACATATGCACACTGTTTGCATGTACGTTACATGCACTTTTCACTTCACACTGCTGAATTAAAGCTTGGGTCCAGTTTTCCTCAGATCACTCTGCACAATGCGCGCAGAATCTTCCCATGAAAGCTGTAGATCTTGATTACATAACCATAACTCGATGGGAATGAAATCAGCGATGGTTACTTTTACCGCTGCGAGAAGTAACTTCTCTCTCTCTCTCTCTCTCTCTCTCTCTCTCTCTCTCTCTCTCTCTCTCTCTCTCTCTCTCTCTCTCTCTCTCTCTCTCTCTCTCTCTCTCTCTCTCTCTCTCTCTCTCTCTCTCTCTCTCTCTCTCTCTCTCTCTCTCTCTCTCTCTCTCTCTCTCTCTCTCTCTCTCTCTCTCTCTCTCTCTCTCTCTCTCTCTCTCTCTCTCTCTCTCTCGCATTTATGTTTTCAATTTTATATACAAAACCAAGATTATTTTTTTCAAATCGAAGTTATCAATGCCATATGCATGTATGTAAAGTATATGAAGGAAGAATGTTAATATTGGCAATGTGATTCTAGTAAGAACTTTGTCCTGATATTAACATATTAATCTTTAATACTGTAATAAACGTGTAGAATAGATATTTTTGTACATGTAAAATCAGCATAACATATGTGGTCTTAATCACTTAAGAAATCGTTTTTCAAACATTCAGAATTAAAAGCCAAACTCACCTCGGTCATTAACACACTTTTACTGCAGCGTGAAACACCGTGCATTCATGGCACTTTGAGATTTTAGTTCAGTGAGTAAAAGAGAATATTAAATATGTGCTTATATGAATGGTGCAAAATAGCGTATCTTACGTGGTTATAATAGGGTCAGTCATGGCTGAAGATGCTATCCCAGTTTTATACAGACGCCTGGATTAAACTATGTTATGCAACATAAAAAAACTGGTGCTCTCAGAATATTTTCTGTTTTCTTTCTTCTCCCATGTTTATCCCGAATAGCCAGTGAAGAACTTGGATCTTTTTTTGCAGGGTTCCTAGGTACGAACAGTAGATTTCAGTGACAAAATAGGCCACCAAATGGAACCTTCTTTTGACATAAACTCGTACACAATGGTAGCTAAAATATATGCATCCATGGGATGCAGTATTGAAAAAAGTAGTCTGGTAGGGTTGCAAAAATAACGTACTGTTATGGGCATCTAAAACAAAGTGGTATGTTTTACTAAAATGCATAGCCCCCCCCCCCCCCCCATCCTAGTGGATCGTCCCTTATGTAAAATCAATATTCTTTTATTTTGATAGAGCAATTTACCTTAAATTAACGTCTTTGTAAAATGAAGTGCCTCTCAGTTTTGGATTCTGTGCCCTTGCTTTGTCATTGTCTGAATTTGGTTGTACAGTAACAAGTGGGTATGTGGATTAACTTAGCTATAACATTTGGCTTTGACAGGTGGCCACCTTTAATTTTGCGCATTACAGCACTGTTCCTATGTATGATCATGATAATTATGTGAAATTAGTATTCTCTTATTTCCCATAGAATAATTTTACCTGATGTATTTTATTTGTGCAAAAATGCCAAAGTGCTTCTGAGTTTGGAGTTCTCTACCCTGTCCGTCACCCTCTTAATTTGTTCTCAGATGTATAAGTGGATGTATGGATTACCCTACCTATAAAATCGGGTTTGATAGGTCGTTACATTTAAGTATGCGCAATGTACAATCTCAGTTACTATGTTAAATAATATAAAATGAGTTTTCTCTTGTTGTGATACAACAGTTGTACATTCAGATATATCAACGTTTTGTAATGTGTCCCTGCTTTATCACTGTCTGAATTTTTTGCACAGTTACAAGTGGATGTATAAATCAACATTCGCATTAAACTGGGCTTTGACTGATGGTCACTTTTAATTAGGCACTATATACTTTACCATGCTACACTATGCAACCAATGGGTAGACCAAATGAGTGTGTTTGATCCTGCTGTTTTTATCTTATTATTCATATTCCACATTGTGCATTTAGCTCAGTGTCACGTTTAACTGAACCTTGCATGGCATATGGCCATAAAATGCAAAAACTATATGTGTCTTCGCATTACATGTTTCAAATTTTGAATGAAAATGCATTTTACACTAAGTTTAGTTGAATATGTAGACGTCATAATAAATCGATCCACATGTGGGAGACAACTGTTTAAAAGCAGAATAGCTCCATTCTCAGGTAGCAAAATAGTGTCCCCGTGTACAATCGGATGGGGTATACATTAAAGGTTCATCAGGTCCATAATATGGACATTACATATACTATACTGGGAAGACCAGTCAGGTGCAGAATGTTCCCATGTGACAGAGAACAGAAACAGCATAAACCCACAGTCACTGTTGTCTGGTACGCAGGTCACTAATTGGATGGCTCATCATTTAACTCTTCATCAGACAAAATGGAACTATATGATGTTCATAAACATGCATGTAGTTGTTCCAAAGTGCAGGAGACCCTTTCCACCATACAAACCATTACCTCTATTGATGTACATGCCGTCCTCGTAAAAAGATATGTGCAATGTGGTTACTGGCTTCTAATGCAGATATTTATGTTCGGCACTTTTCTTACCATTGACAGAAAAGGAGAAGAAAGTCGTTCAATTTTGGATGAACACATCACTTGACAAAATAGGAACCACTTCCCACTGGCGAACAATAATGGCATTAACTATGTAAACAAAATTACGTCCACGACTGTTGCCAGTGACAGTTCAGATGCGCCCAGCCTTCCTCTTATTCCAACATCTCTTTGTTCCAGCACCAGTACTCTCTCGCTCAGAAACCAAACATTGTTAACCGGTATGATTTCCAGCTCAACTTTCCACAGTTGTACGTTTAATCTTACCTTCTCTCACTAAACGTTAACGTTAATCGAGCAGTTTCAAAGCTTGACGCTTCTGGTAGCGTGGGCAAAACACCCCTTTCAGGCTCCTTCCGCGTGTCATGACGTGCTTTCAGAATTTGACAAATTTTGTCTTTTTAGGCCATATTACTGAGAGAAAAAGATACTGTATGGAGTAAATTTACATTTTGTACAGCTATAATTGTAATATTATCTGTTTTGATATCAAAATAAATGTATACTATTATTGGAACTATATTTTGTTGTGTTCTCATTCAGAAAGCCCACTTGATTGTTCTCATCAGCCAACTTACTCCCACCAAACAAAGATTTATCACCAGAACTGTGGTTAAATTTCACACTATTTAAACTAGTTGTTTAATCTAAATTTCAGTTAAAAATATAAATATAAGTATTGAACGGCGTGTTTGCGTCATCCATTGCCGGATATGGATGACACAAATACGCCGTTCAATTCTTAAAGATATCGTGAAACTTGATCACATCAGAACAATTCAATGAGCTAGACCTTTATTTTAGTGGGAAATGGTTTTTTCATCACCATACATGAATAAACTGAGGCGTCTATGGCAAGGCAACGGGCCATATCGCACAAGTCTTAAGCTTTTCCGAGCCTCCACTACGCGTAGTCGAGCCAACCAATAAGATTTCAGTCTCTACTATGCATTACCGAAAAATGTTTTCCACTACGCATAGTCAAACTACGGGACGAAGTAGGACAACTTACGGCACCTTTAACCTGAAGACAAGGAAAACCAATCATTTACCTTCTAACAATCATTACTGATATCAAAACAGCCAATCAAATTATAGCATCTACAATGCGTAGCGGAAATATGAAACTATCAAGAATGTGTAGTCGAGGCAGTCAACCAATGAGAATCTCCACAACACGTAGCTGAGACTTGAAATTCTCCACAATACGTCATCAAGGCAGCCAATAAATTTACAGTGTCTACAACGCATAGTCGGTTGGTAATAACCTGGATTTTAAAAAAAGTAGGCTGAACAGATATTGAAATCTACTTTTCCACCCAGCGCACCGGCGCAATATTATTTAATGGAAAATCAGTTCTAAGGCAAGTTTCTAAGTTGAAGTTGTTGAAGGTTTGTGCTGTTCAGGAGTTTTAAAAGGGAATATATAACTGAAACCAAAAGCGTAAAAGCTGAGAAACAAAATCCATTTGGGTCCCTTGGATACACGTCGTCTAACCATTATTTTCTCAACGGTTTGGGTTTGTTTTTTTTTTTGTGTGTTTTTGTTTTTGTTTTTTTTTTGGGGGGGGGGGGGAGGGTTCTTTTTTGTTATGTTTTTTTTTTTTTTGTTTGTTTTGTTTTTGGAATTTTTTTTTTGGTTTGTTTTTTTTTTTTTTTTTTTTTTGTTGTTTTTTTTTTTAATTTTTTTTCCACATGAACTGGATATAGCTGACTTTTGTAAAAATCTCCTTCTGTCCGTAGGGTACGTTTTCTCTAGAACACAATGGTGGCATAAATAACATATAGAAGAGGAGCCGTCACTCACAGATTAAGCTACCTCGAGAATCTGCTCAAGAATGCCTATCTTAAAACATGCCCTAGACCGAATAAGGGACCATAATGTTGTGCAATATCACGGTGATACTTTTTTAAAAGTCTAAAATTATCTTTTGAAAACAGAATACACGATACCTGCTGCTAAAGATTTTAAGAGCAAGCGATTTTAAAAAAGAACAAGAACATTCCCTTTATTGAAAATTGGCTGAGGATAATTAATCTTTGAATTTATCTTTATATAGCCAATATGTTGGTAACCTGTTCTAAGTCAAGTAAAAGTTACCTTCATTCATATAAATTTTATAATTGTTGGTCATGGATCATTCCGAAAATGAACACTAGCATGTCTCACTGTTTCGAAAAAGATACTGCATCTAAAAAGGTTGAGCTGGTATTCAGTTTGGTCTCATAACCATTATTGAAAACTGTTCTCAGCTTCTCTTTTCATGGAACTATTTTGTATTTAGCTAACATTTTGAACATTCGGGCATTTTCTGCACATATTGCACATATTGCAGTGCAGTAAGTGTTCCAAATATAGCGGGACGGATGTGTTTTTATAATTGTCTGATAGATATAGTTTGTTATTGGAGTAATCATATCATGTTGGCCAAAAGTGTTTGATGTGCAGCTGATACATGGGTAATATCAATGAATGGGTAAATTTATTCATATTTGATTCTCTCTCTCTCTCTCTCTCTCTCTCTCTCTCTCTCTCTCTCTCTCTCTCTCTCTCTCTCTCTCTCTCATAACACCTACTCTTTTTCTGATAAATGTGGTTGATTTTACGGACGTTATACATTTTGATCATTTGAACTTTATACAGCCATGGATTAAATGTTAATTATGCTGAGCTGACTGGCAGATGACTGACTTGCAATGGCATACCGCTTTTTTGAATTCTAAATTATAACCTAATAAATGACTTATAAGATTACTTGTGGATATTATGCTTTCTTGAACATTTAATTTTCTCTTTTAAAATATTTCTGGAAACCAGAGTTGAAATTTGACTGCCATGCTTATAATTTGGGGGTATTGTAGAGCAATTTGACTACTGTGTTTGCAAATTTGTCTGCTGTTTTGCCTTTTTAGGCCTGTTTGGCTGATGTTTGCCATTTGAACCAGTGTACTTGCAAATTCTTTCACTGTATTTAATTTTGACCACTATACTTGCACATTCAACAACTTTTATTTTGTTAATAATTTTAGTTTATCTCCTTCACAACATCATCATGCCTTAGCTCTAAAACACACTGAGCTATAAAATCATGTTGCTTGGATTCTTGTTGTTGGTCATTTCAGGCCTAAGGGATGGATTGATGTTGGTTTTAGTTTCACTTTGTGGACTTGTATGGATGATGATCATTGTTGAGACGGTGGTTGCAATTAGTAGTTTTTAAATGCTGAATTCTATTGATATTTTTGACAAATTTGGAGACCTTGCTTGCAAACTCTGTACTGTGCTGCAGCTTTTGGTCCCTTTTCGTGAATTGTGTGGTCCAACATACACATGAATGGTGCACCTTTTCAAGCCAATTGACTGCCATAGGCCTATCGTCGCTGTCAGAGTGAACGGACGCATGTGACAGAATGCAACTTTTCACAATAACTACAAAACAAAATACGTGCATTTTGTAATATAACATATTGCCCAGACCAAACCCTTTAAAACGAGAAAAGCCATAGACCTATGAATATAATATAAATACAAATAAATTAACTGGGAACGTACAGCTGGTAGAAAGTCAAGATATATATTTATGGCACATACGTCGATTTACTTGTCACGAAAGGCCACATACGTCCCATTGCAACAAAACACCCTGCAGTAATAATAATGTTAAAAGTCACATTAAGTCTTAATTCTTAGAGATATCCGTTCGAAAATAATTGCCATGGTGTAGTTTACATGAACCATGCGTGTTTACAGGAGAACATGCGTCTTTGCCCATGCGTATTACGAATTTTTTTTTTATATGGCACGCAATACTAATCATATGGTATTTCCAATACAAAGAAATAATATTAAACGACCTGTGAGTGACGATAGGGTAAACTCTCATTAACCACTGAACATGGCAAATTTTCTGGAAAGGAAACTATAATTATAATTTGGCTTCTTGTGAGCAGTCTCTGTGTACATGAAATGACAACAAATAAAAAATATTATGATAATATTGAATCCATGTTTTCAAAGACTGACGCCTGGGCCAGAAGGTTGTCCAGCACGTTAACCAATCTTTAAATGATCCTAAAGTTATGTTGAAATGGTATCAGTTACTGTATCTATAACATTTCTGTTTACTGGATAATTCGATTACGATATTGCGAATAATTTGCCTATATATTTTGTTCCAAAGCCAATTGTGTTGGCAGATCTCTCTCTCTCTCACATTATATAATATATATATATATATATATATATATATATATATATATATATATATATATATATATATATATATATATATATATATATATAGTGCAACCTGTAACATGAATAATGTTACAAGTTAAATGGTTAAAGGAATATGCGTTCCGCAGAGGATTTACCAAAAAACAAAAACTTTTATGTTGTAACACATGTACACCACAACGTTGTAATAACTTGCACAGAACCAATTTATCTCTTGCACACACGTTATCACGACAACGTGGTGACAATGTTAATTCAAAGTTGTTACACGTGGCATATTTGATCGTAAGATCCATGGTAATGTGCTGGGATAACATATTTGATATATAAACGGATTTATCTGTTGCACAGAATAATCATCGTTCCCACGACAAATCGGTCTCAATGCAAATTATTAGCATTAGGGGTAGCAGCATTAGTTATTACTCTTGTATTAGTGTACCGTTAAAGTTTCAAATTGGTCAAAACTAGGTTAAGCTAAAATAAGCATATTGATCAAAACCTGTGGTTGTCAAACGACCTTGATACTGGATCTGTAGACGGCCAAAATTAGAAAATGTGCACATAGATAACGGATAATATTAAAAACAATGATACGAAGTTTATTTGGAAAACAGAAGACACTGTCTTGTATAACATTGAGAAAACGATCATGACAGAAGCGGGGGGGGGGGGGAGGGGGGGATGAGCTCAGCTTCATTTTCTCAGGACATTTTAGTGGTCTTTGAGATTTAATGTTGTAAAGGGGGGGGGGGGGGGGCGGCAAGGTAGGAAATTAAATTTCGTAGGGACAGAATTGGCCAAATATTAGGTGTTCAAAAGGTTTCATCTTGAAGAGACCCTTCATCCTCTTTCATATAATAATCAGTCTACATTTCCCATGGTGTATTTTGATTTCAATAATTTTGCTTGACGAAACTGCCTGATCGAAGAGCTTTCATCTAATGACATAATTATATCTGCTGTGACTAATTTTGGTTGGCTTGAACGATATCTGCTGCAAAATGTATCTTCTATAATATGGTTTCTCTTGAATTGTGCGAGTTGAATAGGATTTGTGACAAAAGATGACCACCAGCTTAAAATGTATTTCAATATAGACCTTGATTTGGTTCTTTTACAACTTAAATCGTTGAGTAGGCGTAAATGAAAAAAAAAATAAATATACTCTTGCGACAATTAGGCAAGCTGAACATAATTCTGTGGAACACCCGTATTTGTGAATGCAATGGAAGAAGAAGAAGAAGAAGAAGAAGAAGAAGAAGAAGAAGAAGAAGAAGAAGAAGAAGAAGAAGAAGAAGAATGTTTACCTAGGTTTGTTTTGACAGTAGGCCCACGTCTTCAATCCTAATATTTGTGCTCTCCTGTAGCCGTTTTATTAAACTCTATCAATGCCCAATTAAGTTATTCTTATCCAAAAGCCATCCCAAACAGTTTTCCAAAGCACACGTTACACGTAACTCGTCTAAACTGAGTCGACGAACGCTACTGATCTAGACCATTTTTTTTACTGAAACTGCTGTAAGCCTAACTATTTAATCTATGCGGTGTGGCTTAAATGACTTTTTAGAAGTGCAGTTTGAATAATCTATTCATTGGGCCTGAACTTTAAGATGTAGGCCTTAGCTTTACCTCAGCATTAACATTTAGCTACGGCATGTCTAGAATCGTTAATAATAGGCCTAAAAAATCGTCCTAGATTCTAGGTCTATGGCAAGTATGCCTAGGCCTACCGATATTACGAGTAAAGTTAAGCCTACTGTTGAAAAACCTGTATGCCTTCTGATATATTAGGCTTATTTAATGACATAGGCCTAAATAGGCTGACATGTAGGCTTACTATTAACATTTATATCTTTGCATGCTAATAGAAATGGAAGAAGCGAATTTATGAACCCTTTTACGTGTTAATGTGAGTCTTTTTTCTTCTGATAGGAGAGCCTGGGTGTGAAACTTGACCATTTAACTTGTTGGGATGTCAACCGACCCTGTTTCTTCGTTTTTTTATGGTCGATCTTCTTTGAGACGTTCAAATAGATCTACGCCCAGGCGGTGTGCCTAGGCCAACGTGAAACATAATTTGAAACTGGCGTGGGCGATAAATAGTCCTAAGCGTTTGTTATCTTATTTTATAAAATTAGGCCTATTACTGTTATGAATGCTTCAGGTTGAATTGTAGTACACCCCAGGCCTAAAATCTATGTCCGATGTTTTTTCAGTTCTGGTTCGACATCGACATAATTTAAATCAATTTTGAAAGAAACAAGGTTAATTTTATTAATGTTTAATGTAGGCATGTTCCTTTAGATTCAAATGCCCTGAAAAAACGTGCATGAGAGTACTATATCTGGCACTTTGGCACACTGGCTGGAAGTTGCAAAATTAAAATAAGCCTAAAGTTAGACTACTGCTGAAACGAGACATAAGCCACACAAATTATAGGCTAATATCAGGATTGGTTTTATTTATTTCACACTATTTATTTATAGTGTTAAAGGATAAAGTCTACAGGCAACCTGTAAACTGTATACAAACCTCTCGGTTCTAAACAATTCATGAATCTCTTCCTCTGTACTGTTTCCACTGCTCAAACAATGGACGTTATCATGTAAAGTCCCATGCGCATACGTCATCTTGCGTGACCAGAAAATTGACTTGTGTAAGCTAGCATCACATACGTCAAATAACATGCCATTTGTCTACATATACAGTTTTACGTTTTGTAGGATATGGGGTGGTTCTAGTCATTTAAAAATAAAATACTTTACTAGAAATATGTATCCTGCCTTGCTGATTTATATAAAACCAGAGTGGATTTAGTCAGGTTTGTCACATAGGGCGTGGCAAGCTGACGCTGTCTGTATGTCGCACCATGTTAAAATGATTGCAAAATTATCTAATGCATGTGTAGATATGGAGTATTTTATTGGCAATAACATAGATAAATCTGTCGTGTTCACACTTGTAAGAAAGAGCAAAACATGTGCTTTTAAACCACATAATTCATTTAAATATTAAGGTTTCCGTTCTCAACCTACCCAACCCTGGAAATAAAAGTAAATATGCCTTGCCACGGCCGCGGGGGCAACTTTTTTGAGCGCGGCACACAAAAAACATGCCGTTTTCCACGGAATTTTGCATCGCACGGACTGATCATTTGTCATAATTGACTTGTCATTACTGAGCTAGCAACGTTAAGATTCTAAATCCGTTTCATTCTTTTCCCCCCGTGAATTTCAAATCTTAATACATTTTAATTAACATTTCAAACTTTTCGCAAAAAATGTCAATTTTGTCAACAAATTTAGGATTAAACGGATTTTTAAAGCTGAGAATCTCATCTTCCCAGGGGTAAAAAGCGTTTTATTACGAATATAAAAAACGCCGATGCGGAGAAGCTCTGTAGAGACCATGTCGGTATAAATAGCGGCGACGCGTCAATGCAGCTGCCCATCATGACGTTGGTGAGAGGGGTGAGTACGCTCTTCAACAACCAGATTTGCCATCGATTTTTTTGCATCGTAAACGATCAAAAATAACCAATTTGTTCAATAAAAGCTTGAAGATAGAGGTCCCTTGAATGGTGTTAGAGTGCTTTAGCGTCAGGTTAGTGTTAAATACAGGCTGCAAATTAAATTGATGTGGGACAGGGAAAAGGCGTCTGCTACCAGCCTAGCGGAAAAAACCCAAGCCATATTTTCAAGGAGCTGCAAAACAATAAACTCTGTT
Source organism: Hermodice carunculata (assembly GCA_964020975.1). Classification (NCBI taxonomy): domain Eukaryota; kingdom Metazoa; phylum Annelida; class Polychaeta; order Eunicida; family Amphinomidae; genus Hermodice; species Hermodice carunculata. Next base: position 47,858,156 of record OZ026629.1, on the reverse strand, counting down.
CAAAGCAGAAAACTACTACCCCAGAATGTTTGTAGTATTTATTCAGATTAGGTAAGTATGATTTTTGATCACCGATGGCGTCAAGTTAGCTAAGATGATGACAGATTATAATCCCAACTCGCTTCGCTGTTCATGTCGGCTGTAGAAGGTGACCGATAATCAAGCACTCATGCCAACGTTAACCAAGCAGCATAGCACTGAAAGTGAGACAGCATGTGATGTTTTCGTTGTCATATGCATTGATTTTCAGACCAAATAAAGTATGTTTGAGGCTAAAGTAAGAGTAACATGTCCAGGAATGTTGTTCAGGCATTAACATTTTCAACTTGTCCACTGAATTCAGTGTTAAGTGTAGGCCTATTTTGAGTTTTCATAAAGGAACATGCACCTTTTCTGCTGTAGAAACTTCAAAAATTTTATTTCCAAAGTTAATGTGATTATGGATAGGCAGGGCTAAGGGGTGTTAACATTGCTTTTTTCCCACGCTCCTGCTTGGTTCTTATACTGAAACTGTTTAACCTTCTTTTCAGAAAAAAAATCAGTTAGTTTGTCAACTCTTCAGCTCGAGTTTATTGGTATACAAATGGATAGTAGTGATAATCAATTTAGAAAAAATTTCAATGAACACTGTGGCAATAGAAACATATAATCCAAATATAACCATGTAACATGAAATTGAAAGGCCTGAGATCTGAAACAATATTTCTAAATGCAAAAGTATGCACTGATTGCCAATAACAAAATTTCAATTTAAGTGTTTTTCCCACATTATAAGCTCAAAGGTGGCCCCGTTTCATCTTTTCTTCACCACTTTTTACCTTTTTATCACCTTTCTCCTTTTTCATTAAAAAGTAAGTTATTTTGGTAACATTTATGCAATATTTGGTCAATATCTGTTCCAGAACAAGTAATTTCAGGTTGCCATCATATTCCCCACCTGTCTGCTCTCCGAAACTAGGGAAAGCCCTGAAGCTGATATCACAGACATAGTCAACTCCCTCACCCCTGCCCAAAGAAAAAAAAATGCTTCATTTTTATTTATTTTTTTTTTTATGCATTGAAGAAATTCTGATGTAACTGCAAGTAAAAATTTAAATCTTTTCAAAGGTCCCAATCAGAATTCTTTTATCAAAATGTATTTTGATTTCTTGTATGTTCATGAAGTTTGTTTGACATTTTAACCTTTGTAAAAAAGTTTCAATTTGAAATGAAAACAGTTGAATGGGTCTTTATTTATCGTACAAAACTCCTCTCCACATTCATGCAAAGACACATTGGAAGTAGCAGGCATAGTCAGTTACAGGCCTACATAAAGAATTGAATGAGTTTTGGTTTTTGTCATACTGTATTTCTTTTTTCATTTCATACAGAAACACTTTCATAGAAGCAATTACATTAACAAGGAGGCCTATATATATATATATATATGTATATATATATGTATATATATATATATATATATATATATATATATATATATATATATATATATATATATAAAATTAAATAAATTCACTTATTTTTTCATCACAGTCTATTTCCGCTCCAGATACAAACATTGAAATTAGCAGAACTGATCAATGTGAGAAAGGCTTACATTAAATTGAGTTAAATGGATTTTCATCGTGCTTCATTCCAATTGTCAAAACAAAATATTGAATGAAGTAACAAAAATCGATTAAAAGTAGGCCTACACAGATCAAAATTTGCACCATTATTTTTGAATGTTTTTATGACACTCCATTCATATGTCATGCACAAAACAGATAAAGTAGCAGGATAAATCAATAAGAAGTAGGCCTACATTATGAAGTTCAAACAATGCCCATGAAGCTCAATTATTTCAGTCTTATTTTCAGCTGAATCATATTCCTAAAATGGAACCATCCCTTGAACCCTAGGTAAACAGTTTTGATTATGAATAGTTTCAAATAGCGTTTGTCAGAAGAGCTGAGCTAAATGGGTATCTGGTAGAACCTTATGTTAATTGACACAACTAATTACTAGCAAACTGCATACATGTTGATTCTCACTGTTGAGAACTCATGCCTGCGGTGTGTTTGGTTTTGCTGGCTTGTATGTGGGAAGTTGTAAAGCATAATTGTCATTAACTCTTAATTCCCTGTGTGTTATGGTTCCAGATGTATGACCATTATTTACTAAGAGACCACTCATTGCACTTCGAGTATCTGAGTCTGTGCACCTTGGTATCGACTTCAGCATTATACATTTCATTGTAAACCAGCTAGAAAATCACATACAACATGGCTGTTGTGTGTGTGTGTGTGCGTGCAATATACTATGCACTGCAAGATGTGAAGTTGTTTATATGCATGTCATGGATTCTCAATGATGGTGGGGGGGGCGGGAGAGGGGCGGGCTAATGGTGATGTAAATTCTTGCAACTTAAATGACAGTCACAGTAAATATTAACATTTGGCCTTTCTTTTAATGTTTTCTTAATCTTTCTCTCTGATTTAATACTTCATGCTTCTGCTTTCATGTTCAAGATTAGAAGAAAATTTCAGTCCATTTGCATATTAGTATATTGGTAATCAGATATCTTCACCATACAGGGAACGGTTTACTCTGCTGCAACATTTCAGATGGATTTTTCTCAAAATTGGATACAGTGGTGCATTATAATACAAAGATGGGCTGACTATTTGACATACAACCAGAAATTTTCATGTACATCACACATGATGATAATACTTTGTTTTAAAGGAATTTGATGTTTCGTATGGCATGACAACTTTATATTTTTTGTGAATCATGGTTATAGTGCATTCAGGTTTTCTTGCCCAAATACAGTATTTTCAAATTGCCTCCATGGATTTTGATTATATCTGATGCATCAATATTATTAGAAAAAGATAATATATTAGAATTTCATTTTAATGTCACGTATTCATTTACAATTTTGCAACAAAGGTGAATTTGTTTTCTTTGCTGGGCTGTGTGGGCAGTCAATTTTAGGTGAGGTGGGCAGGGTAAGCATCCATGTGATTGCTTGTTATCACATAGATTTTAGATATTATATGAAGAGATCTTTGTAGTGCTATGATAGACATATCATTGTGAAGAAAACATTGCATCTATAATGTAGGGAAAGGTACTGATCACAATCCTAGGGATGAATAGCTTTTTTTCAAATGGCCCACTATTTAAGCTGATCAGGACGGTCTTTGTATAAAGTATGTTTCATAATTGTATGTTGCAGTTGAAAAGCAGATCAGACCAGACGACGAAGGAGATGGACCACGATTGGATCCTGTTTGTGAAGAAGCTTGGGTGCCTGTGGAACCATGGAGGAAATGTATTCAGGGACTGTCATTGGATTCCATTATCCATTTTAGATCCTGATTAATATTTACCAAAGATACAAATAGAAGCAGAAGCATTGCAAGGGGTTTGGTACGTCAGTCATGAAAAAACAAAACTAGCATATCAGCTTGGATCTCCAACAATTCACAACAGATGGTCAGGTGAAAAAAGCCCATGACGCTTGCTATGAGGCAATGTCAACCTAATCCTGTATCGATTTTCAAAGTCTGTAATTTTGCTTGCAATAAACTTAACAAATGTATAAATAAGATTATTTTGTTAAATGTCAGAGTTTGAACCATATTTGAAATTTTAAGGTTCAACTTAGAAAACTTTTCAAGATATGGATCCTTTCGATTGGACCAAAAATAGGCATTTTCGGTGATGGCGGCTAAAAAAAATTGGCAGAGTTCAGTGTCTGCGAACAGAATTTTAGACCCTTGAAATTTCAAACTAATGTTCAAATATCTTACTTATCCATGGTATATTCTTTAGGTGCACTGCTTTATGTTTCAAAATTAATAACAGGTGGCATGATGCAATGTATATCTTATGATTATGAACACTAAAGATGATTTTCCCATTTTAATGGCAAAAGCCCCTTTTCGGGTCGGCGCATGGGTCGCATCCCGGGTTTGAAAAACATATGGCTAAAGTAGTCAATTTGTCCTATTTTGACCACTCTCTCTGTCTTGACTTTCATAGTGTGCAATTTTGCTTAAATAAAACCCGAAAAGTGTATATTTTTAAATTTGTTGGGAACTTTTACACTTTTAAAGATGTCAAAATTTCATGGTTGAAGATCTCAAACTTTTCAAAATCTGGGTCTGTCAAAAACAAAAGAAAATTGGCATTTTTGAGTGTGCGTCTAGTGTCTGGAAGTGGAAGATTGCACCCTTAAAATTCTAAAATAATGTTCAAATATCTTCATTATGAATGGTATTCTCATGAAAATGTACACATTTATGCTTGAAAAGCATGAAAAGATGACACGATGAAAGAAATATACGAATTTTGTGAACATTTAACATCCATTTCCATTGTAGTTGAAAAAGGCCATTTTTGAATCACTACGTTGTCCCTATCTCTGGGAATCACATTAATTGCTATATCTCGAGAAAGACTTCATCAATTTTAATAATTTGGTTTTGTTGGAATGCTGGAATGCTCTCTGAGAGTGCCTTTACATAAGATTTGAAAAATAACTAATTAGCAACTTCAAAATTTGGTGCCTCCCACTGGCTTACAGCGTCTCTCTCTCTCTCTCTCTATCTCTCTCTCTCTCTCTCTCTCTCTCTCTCTCTCTCTATATATATATATATATATATATATATATATATATATATATATATTCTTGTCATGTTAAAACTGACATGGCTTTTTGACCAAAAAATCCTTGGATGCACGTTTGGACTCTTTTGGAAACAGACGAACTAGAAATATATGTGATTGAGCTAAACATACCAAGGAACATTACCTTTGGTCGGAATTGACTTGGATTTGTTCCATTAGGACTATGGTTTGAATTTGGTAATGACACTGTGTAATTTGGTCTTATTGAAAAGTATAATCCTGTTTTATATTAAAATGCCCACTTCAAAACTTTTAATTGGGTGTTGGATCACCGTCACCGAGATTCAAGACTGATTAATTGGAAAACAACAAATGCAAACAGCCCCTTATCTTCAACAACCTTCATGGACATCAAGGGCAGGTGCAGTAACACCAAGTTTGCCGAGAACCCCCAATATCGTTTGGAGAGAGAAAACTCTTATATTTCCCTTAAAGCAACAGGTGTTGTATCGATTATCATCCTTTCTCAGCTGACCTTGTCAATCGATCCACACATTCCACCCAGGTCTAAGGTCAAAAGCAAGTGTTCCTATGTAATATCAAAGCGATTGATCTTGAGGATTCAGGGACGTTCTGGGGTTTTCCCAAAAAGGAACAAAAATTCATTAAAATAAAAAAAATACAATTATAACATACAATGGGTTTGTGTTTTCCCTTTTGCGATCATAATTGGGAGAAAGAATAGATGTTAAGAAACAGAAAGGATAATGAAGGTAATGGGCTTTTATTTTCAAAGTAGCACCTGCATGAGACTCAGAGTCAATTTTATGAAGGTTGTGCAACTTTCAAACTGTGCATCAATCGTCACTTAGAACCTTGATATTATGAGTCACATTAATAATCCATTTGACAGTCTATTTCTACCAATTACCAACTTACATTAATGTTTCCTGGCAAAATAAAAACAATGCTTGACGAATTTAATGGACACCTTCTTGTCGGTAATAAACTATTGTACAAAATTGGCACGTGGTGAATTGTTAAAGAGTGAATCTCTGTGCCTTCAAATGACAATTTGTAAAATATTTGCACATATCAATTTCAAATGAGATGTTGCTGCAGTGGCCTGGTTTTATGGACATTATTCTACAAAAGGTTCAATAACGTAGGCCAAAACAAACATTGTACTAGCACAGTAGGACCACCCTGCTCAAGAGGATAATTCTAGAGACTGTCTCTCAGCGACAGCATTAGATACAACTTTTTTTAAAAAGAAAATAAAATAGTTTCAAGCTCCTGCTGTGCATGTAAAGTATAAAGATACCTGTAAATTTTATCGTAATCGACAAACATAAATTGGTTTAAAGAGCATAAGTGCCATGTGTCTAATCATAATAGAGTTTTAAGCCTACCTCCAAACCTTTAATTTTGTGCACGTATATAAGGTGAAAAGTATACTCTCACTATTTAGAACCTCCACTAAACCCCCCATATTTGGAAACCAATTAAAAAATCTAAACAGAACAAGTTTTAGTGATCTATCTCAACTGTCTAATATCACAATGCAAACTAATATTGCATTTGAATTCAGAAATAAGTAGAGCCCATATAACATGAATCAACTGTTACAACAAAAATGAGTACATGGCGAACAAAATCGCACAATATAGAATCAATAATAAATCGAATTAAACACGCCTTTTTTATCAATTTAACTCTCATAACCAAATCAAAATACTCAGTTCGTTGTGTCCATGTCATGTACTTATCTTTTATTTATACTGACAATAAGGAAATTATATTAAACCTCACTAAATATGTTTTGCTTAAATCATGTTTAGCACCGACTAGCTGCCACACGAAATATCATAGGTTAGTTTCCCACATTCGTTTCTAGACGAAAAAATTCTGAAACAAAATACTGGGACTTTCATGTTTTCATCCTTCTTAGCTTTTTCGTCTTGAATAAAGGGTGCATCATGTTGCAAAATGTGGCCTGATAAAGATCTTGTTTGTGTGCTAGGGCACCAGAAACTTTTGGTTCCTCTTGATTTAGAGATCAGGGTGTACCCTGAACAGGATTTATGCCCCCAGTGTAGGATTTCCACACACTGCATCCAAAGAGGCTCATTGTTGCAATACACACCGTACATGGATGACTGTTTTCTGTTAAATGAAATTCCAATTTGGAAAATTCTCCAGGGCCAGCATTGTGGGACATGTAAAGTTGTGATAGATGAAAAGATGCCATGACTAAAATTTGAAAGCAAAATGGCTACATTATATGACATAATGTTTCCAAATCTACAGCGCCTCTTCTCTAGCGTTGTTAGCAACAATATTTAATTATAAATTTTACACACATTCCTTTCTGTGAAAAATCTTAGTGGTTCTAGACTCTTTGGAGGTAAGGTTAGCAGATATCTGCTCTGCCAATACCTCTGACGAAGTGGGACTGGAAATGGTCAGGTTGTTTGAAACTAAAGTTTTACTGCCTTGGAGTTGATTCCTTGGAGTACAAAAATGCATGCTGATCTGCTCCGGGTACTGATCGCCCCCTCGTAGCCAATCACTTTGGAGTCCCCTCAAAAGGGGCAGGCTTAACACAGGTTGGATGTCTCAAGATCTTAGTCTCCCAGGTCTGAGCACTCAGATAGAGCAATTGCCAATCTGGCTGACTTCCACCTTGGAGCCAGGTACCCAGGCTCTCTGTCTGGAGAGAAACTCATGTTCCACGAGGAACAGGATATGCAGATAGGGACTTCATCTTCAGCCATCCCTGCCAGCACACCTATCATATGCAAGCCGACCCTTTCCGTGGAGCAGCTTGCTACGTCTGCATTGAGTCAGCCCTCATTTGGCCCCAAGGCCCCGGACTTGGAACTCCAGCAGGTCCCCTCCTGTCAGCAGACTTCCCAGTTGGCAGCAGCTGTGGCCCCTGCCCCAAACTTCCCAGACAGTCAGGAGTTCTGGCAACTCTAACAGGAGCCTTCCAGTCAGCACAGTCTTGAGTCAGCCACTGCTGTACCTCTCGTATGGAATCCTCTGTCGTCATTGATATCCTCTTGCAAGACATGGTGGCAGATGTGTTGCTGTCCCAAGCCACTGTTGCCCTGACCATGGGCAATCAGTTGTTTGAGGAGGCTTTGGAGTCACACTGCTCCCCTCACCAGCCCTTAGCCTAGGGACCTCAACACCAAGGCAGAAGATGAGTACTTGCCTTCAGATTCATCTGTTAGCAGCTCCAGGCCACAGTGGACTAGCCAACATTCACAACACACACCTACTCTGAGTGGCTGAGCTCCATGGTTTCCCTGGTGTGGGCAGAACCTGCTTCTGCCGCCATGGATACCATCTCAGCTCTGCCTCACGGTTTTGAACATCAAAAAGCCCTTGCTCAGAGCCTGGTGGGAACCCAAGCTGTAGTCCCCTGAGGAGAGGTGAAGGCCGTCATAATGTCCTGCCAGGGCTTGTTCCTAGAGGATATCCATCATAACACCTCTATCCATTGTAGTCCCCTGAGGAGAGGTGAAGGGCGTTATAATGTCCTGCCAGGGCTTGTTCCTGGAGGATATCCATTATAAGACCTCTATCCATTGTTGCCATTTGTTGCTGAGTTCTACGGACATGCGTATATCCAAGATTCATGGCACACATGTTTATGTGGAGCTGCCGACTTCTGGCTCTATGTGGCAGGGGCAACTCCTCACCCAGCTAGATGTTCAGGGAAGGCAATACTCTGTGCTGGAACAGGTTTTTCTATCCCATTCTCTTAGATTGGATTTGGATTGGGACAAATTTGACTCTTAGATTCAGATTCAGATTCAGATTTCATTTATTTGTCATAAGTGGATACATATGACAATTTTGTTAGTAATAGCAAACAGACAATAGATTCAAGAAAAGCCAACATTGTTGCTACTACCATTGAACATAATTGTCAGGATGACCCAGCATCAGGATAAGGCCACTTAGGAAAGATTACTTTGCTGGTTCACACCCTTTAGTATCCTATAAAGCATGTTTAACATAGATAGATAGATAGATAGATAGATAGATAGATAGATAGATAGATAGATAGATAGATAGATAGATAGATAGATAGATAGATGCATATCAACTTAGATATTGTGTGATACAGTTCCATTCAAACAATCAAATTATTGATGATTACCACAGACAAAACAATTAGAAATGGAGCATGTTTCTTAATATTGACTAAAATAGAAGTTTTTGACATATTATGAGAAACCAGAGTAAGAATTCGTGTGGATTTTGCTTGTCACAGTTACAGGGGATTTTTGAATCAAATTGGGGATAGAGTGTCGAATGCATGAATAGTGTAGTGTGGAACATCACGATATCGAGTGGGATAGTTATGCCTACTGGGTATTGAAGTGAACATATCATCAAAATAACCAGGTAATTCATTTTTAGAGAACCAAAAGAAGAATTTGAGAGATTTAAGTTTGAAGAAATCAGAGTCTTTTAAAATCTTATACTGGGCTGAACTTATCAAATGTATAGCAGATTTTTGTAATTTGAAAATGCGGTCACAGGTATATCCCCATGTGAGAATAGAATAATTTGCGTGGGGTAAGAACTGGGAATTATAATTTAGGAGCAGTGTACATTTGGGAAGAAAATAATGCAACCTTTTTATTATTCCAATTATGCAAGCAATTTTGTTTGAAATTGTGTTTAAATGGGCATTCCAACTAATTTTTTTCATCAATTATTAATCCAAGGAAATCAAACTCTGCTGTTCTTTCTATTCGAACATCTTAAGATCGATATCTATATTCAACTTTTGTTGTGGAAAAGAAAATAACATGTTTTTTGTTTTTTGTTCTGCTCCATAATTGCAATTCGATCCAGCTTATGCCTTGGTGCCCCAGGACAGATTGGTTGCGGGACCTCTTGGAATTCAGCTTGAAGCCACTGCTATGTTTACCCGCATGGCTGAAACTTTTGGTGCAACCACGGACAAGCATGTTCCACAGGAACCCTTAAATGCTCAAGCTCCACCAACATATCTGCAACAGAGGTTTTTGGATTCAGTCACAGGTAGGACTGCGAGAAACATCCTTGAATCCTCTCCTCTGGCAGTTAATTCAGCTCATTCAAAGGTGTTTTCAAATTGGTACACTGGTGGGAAAATACACCCATAGTCTATGTGTATTTGCAGAAAACACTGACCTTAAATATTGTGGAATATGCTGGCAAAAAGACAGGTGCTACCATGTTGGGACCTATCTCTGGTCTTAGCTATGCTAAAGAATTGACCCTTTCAGTGCCCAGAGTAACACCTACAGGTGGATCTAAAGAACTGAACTCGAAAAACTATTTTTCTGTTAACACTTGCTTCGGGGCATTAGAAGAAGCAAGATCCAGGCTCTAGTACACAACTGAATCAAATGGTCATCTGATTACTCCAAATATTCCCTTGTGAGCTCCCATGAAAAGAACCAAGTGGCTGGAGATATATCTGTGGCATTTAAGGGTTTAATCCTCGGAGCTAATGAAAATACTTTCCCAGCAGAGGAAAGAGCCCTGTGCCCAGTGGGAGCAATATACTGGTACCTCTCTCCCATGGATGGTACCAGGGGTCAGAGGTTCACCCTCTTTTTGCCTCTGGGTAACCCTTGGAAGGCCGAAGTTTCCTGAAGCATGACCTTGTCATGGATTAAACCAATGATCCTACAAGAATGATTTTGATATGCCTGTTGCCTAACAGCAAGTCTAGTCTAAAGGTGTGAGCCTCCAATGCTTTCTTGCAAGCCCTAAGGAATGTCACTGCTGTCAGCAGCTGGCCACTGGTGATCATATAGAACCACAAACCTGTGTGACAGTATAGTACTATAAGAGGGCATGTGGGCATTGCCGGCATATCAGGCTCCTTTGCATACGTTCCTGACTCTTTAACTTACATTCCCCTTGTCTCCTCAAGGCATCATTGTGTTCCAGTATGTGTGGCCATCAGTGTTTTGACCAAGCAGAAGTCTTTAAGCATACTAAACCTAGATCTGACCTGCTTTCAGACTTATGTCGGGCGGTCATCCCTATTTCCCAGCTTTAGAGCCGGTGGACTCATTTTTAGCACCGCCTTATGAAACATTACCTATAGTCTCCCCAGCACCAGCCAGTTTCACAACTCAGTGGTATTGTTAGATATCCAGAACCAGAGGAATAAAAGCTGACAGTGTCCACCATTGTAGCCAAGAGCTATCATGTTGGCCAAAAATTTGCAGGGGAGGGGGAGCGAAGGGACCAGTGCAGTAGCATGATGGTCAGTAAGGATGGTTTCCAGGCCAATGGATAATGGTTTACAGGGAATAGGATACTTAAGAAACATTATTGGCGAACTCACATTACCTAAAACCCATATCAGTGTCACATAACAATAAAGCTTTTATTCACAAAACAAATGTTTTCACCAATGATGCATGAATTCACAGTGTGAACAGACCATATCAGGGTTAAAAAGGAGTACACTTCAGGAATGTTTCAACAAATCATAAAAGAGTTCACAGTGTAAAAAGATATCAGTATAACACCTGTAGAAAAACATTTTTCTCACACATGTGAGTTAAATGGTTCTGAAAAAAGCACACACTAGAACCGAAATATACATGTGTTACATGCTTTCAAACGCTTCTGTAATAACAATTTCCTCCATAATATGCTACAATTGTTTTAACAGTTTTGAGCCGATAAAATGGAAAATATGTATATAATAGTCAAAAGGTGCACCGACTTCTCAAGCATGGGTACTTTATATCGTTACTCTGGTTTGTAGGTACTTTCTGTTGCCTGAAGATGAAAAACAAAAACGTTTCAAATGACAGAGCTTCCTCCGTGGTTCACGCACAGGATGTTAAAATTATTATCTTTTCTTTTCGTTTTGAGGAAACAAATTACTGATGCACGTTATTTTAAAAGGGACTCATTTATAGTTATACTTCAGTGAATGCTTCAGCAGCGTGTAATATATTTAAAAAATCGACATAATTTCAAAATTGGCACCACTTATGCCCAATACGAGAGGCAGTTCCTGGGAAAACATCACATTTGTATTCACAACTAAAGATGTCATAGATCAATAAGGCATCACCAGCTGTGCCTGAAGTTGTCAGTGATGCCTGAACTCTAGATTTACGATCCTTACACGGATTATTGTAGTTCCTAGTGTTTCTGAATGCTTCGTTGAGAGAGTTCTTGGTGTTGAATTTCTTTAGAGGCCCTATATGAGCTAGTCTCAATGTTATGCTTGTATCATATAATATAGTGCAATTCTATATTTTTCATGCAAAAGCAAAGCCAAAATTGCAATTGTCAACTTTCCTACCGGGGAGCATATGCAGGGCGAAATATACGTAGAGAACCACTGTTGCATAATTGGATACAGGTTCACAGATGTGACCAGCAAGTTCTTGCATGATACATTGAGATGCTGTGATCATGTATGCAATTCCAATAAAGTGATTATATTTATCCCAAGAAAATGCAGAAAAAAACACAAATGTATGAGAGAGTTTGTGCAATAATAACAGGGTAAGTGAGTTTTGTATGCAGCGCCAATGGCTGAGAAATTTAAATCTAGTAAAAGTGATTAGGCAACACATTTTGAAAATGGAGCTCTGTGTTAGTGCCGAGAAAAAGAGGACACGTTTCACGGGAATTTATAGTATAATCTTAATTGATGTGCAACTTCTCTGACAAAAGGTGAAAGCATTAGATAAAGGAAAAAATTCATTGACATGTTGGCCTTTTGCGCAACAGAACAATGAAAATTGGGCGTTGAAACCTGTGGACGGCCCAAGAATGGTTTTCAGGCGATTACAGTCAGTGTTTATTGTATCACGTTGCCATTTATTCCTACTGGACTATTAACCCTTTCAAACATGCCACACAGTCCAACAAAAGGTGAAAGCAGGATATCAAAGAAATATGTGTTATTGACATGTTGTCCTTTTGCACCACAGAACGATGAAAAATTGACGCAGAAGCCTGTGGATGGACTGACAACGGTTGTACAGGCAATTCAGTCACTGTTTCTTGTGTCACATTGCCATTTGCTCTTAATGGACTACTAAAAAATCGCCCCTGCAAAGATGCCACCCAGTAATTTCTCAGCATGGGGTACTGGTGGCACATTGTTGACCCCAATAATCACAGTAGACGTGGTGGTTGGTGGTGTTTCCCTGCTAAAGCTGACGAGCATTCTGAGAGGGCAAGGTGATTAAGTTGAAATTAGCAGCACTGAAACAGTTGCAGTTCAGTGTACTGAAAATTTCAGTTCATGTTTGCCATTTAGGATGCATGGGTAATGGGCCATTTGTAGATTCAATCCAGGTCACGAATCAAATAAGAATAAGCAACAATGCAAGAACCGGAAACTAATCACAGAAAGAACAGTTGCATATCGGCTGTTTTGGGTTCATTCTGGTACATATATATATATATATATATATATATATATATATATATATATATATATATATATATATATATATATATATATATATATATATATATATATATATATATGTACATATATATATACATATATATGTACATATATACACACATATATATATAGTTATATATATATATATATATATATATATATATATATATATATATGTTGTGTGTGCATGCATTTGTGTTCCATACCCTTATAAAATTACTTTTTTTCTGCACAATGAGCAGTTCATTTGGAAGTACTTTTGTTGCAACAGAGTTACTAGATTATGCTTACACTAAGAGAATTGAAATTTTGAAGTATGACTTCGTGGGGCAAGTGGCTCAATGTGTGGATTTTAGAAGTACCTTGTGTTGGTCTAATTATGAACAAGACACGTTGACGAACGTTTATATCTGCTGATGGTAATTACCAGCGTCACAGTGGAACTTTATTACCATGCAATTTTCAGCAGCAAATGGTTTGCCAGGTTCTCGCCCAAACATGGCCCTTATATGTGCAATGCATTGGTCATTTATATTCTCATTTCAGTTATACGATCGGTATGAAATGTATTTGGCTGTGCAGTGCGCTCGGCGTGCTCCATTGGCAGCTACGATGCAAGGTAGAATTAATGAAATTCTATCTTGTGTAATGGGTCCAACTAGCCATAAAGATAAATTGGATTGTGCAAATTATTTTGGATGTAAGCTTACAATAGAGCGACTTGTCGGTATCATTGTGTTTCGGAATGAGCAGTCCCGGAAAAAAAATTATGTCAATTAAAATTTTTGGCACCAGCACGATGCAGGTGGAGATTTACATTTAGGACAATCTCTTGCAAGCACAGGCCAACAGTGAAAATTACAGACTGCATGAATGTCAATGGAATTTCATACCTATGTCCTACACGAAAAGTTTACCGTTCCTATTCAATGTTTGCAATAAATGTCACATTTATATCAACATTAAACGTTTTAAGCCTCTATGCTTTATGCGTAAAACAATCATTTAAAATGTTGAATTATGATATTGTTTATCATTATATTGCACCTGGTGCTTCAAATAGAACCTGGAATAGACTGATGGACCCATGGATCGCAGAATGCATACGAAGTATTGATATTCATAGTTTGTTTATGTCTCCAAGAGAACTTGTGGTGTGCGTCACCGCCACTGTTGCGCCATGTTCACCAAAGTGCGGGTCTAATCCTTATACTTTTGTGGGTGTTCATCAAGGGCATCGCCTTCTCTCATATTGCTGTGGGTATGTACATGTGCATTCGGTTGAAAGACATAGTATTACGACGTGCCACATTATGTCACCAGTTTCAGGAGCAAAGATCAAGATATATTTCGACACATTAGACATTCCTTATTATGATGGAGTCTGTGCATTACTTTTTCTTGATGTAAAAAATACTGGCCCTCCTCCTACTTCTGGGCTCTTGCCGCTTTGTGGTCGTTTCAATCCATTTGAATGGACATCTTTGGGAGACAATGTTTATGTGACGCTTTCCAATTCTGTAAATAATGTAACTGATGTCACTGTAGCATTCACATATGAAATTAATGTAAGATTTAGTTCAACTGTTTTGTCATATAAACGATTGGTGACACGGCGTTTCCCGTTCCGCATGTCTGGTAAGGATTATATTTGTATGCCTCCTGATATTTATACGGATCGGAGGCTTATAACACGTTGTACATGGATTTTCCGTACTAATTACTGCATACAGCATAATCTCAAATTATTATAGGTATATAGAAATCCAAAACTGTACCCGTACCATACTTGTATCAGATACTTTATTTCCGTTGAAACAAACGCCTTCGGATGAAAAACATAAAAGAGGGATACAAAGAAAAACATTGTTTTGGCATACATTATATTCGTCCTTTCTGTGTACTCTTGCCTTAACCTACCATGTATCATGCGGTTGCTATTTACATTATGAGTTTCGTTCATCGTTATCTAATTTTCTGCCTCATGTCACAAAGAGACTACCACGGAGAATGAAAGCATTTATATTTCCAGTTGAAGTATCCACAAAAATGGTAAAACGTAATTTCCGTTCCTTTTTTATAATATCACCAAATGGGTTATCAGTTAATGCAACAATTATAGTAAAATCGTTGACAGGAGGGACTGGCTCTGATTGTATATATGGCGGCTATACAGTGTACCATGGAATGCCCCGGAGATATCCAGAAGTCGGTGCTAACTGCTATACAGCAGCAATTCATTGTAAGCTTGATAGCCGACATATTTCACACATTTCAACCAAAAATCATTTAGTTTTATTATTTTACGCTCGTTTAGATGAATTTGCTATTATTGCAAATGTTATTATCTCCATGACACCTTGTCGTGGCCTTCCAAATACCTGGTTGGAAAAACAGCACACGTTTTGGAATGGATATAAGCTTCGGTACGCACGTAGAACAGTGTTCCTTTCACTCAGGCAAGATATTTGCTTTGTTGTGACAGAGCATCCTTCACCAGGAAAAAGGCGTAAAAGAAGATTTCAGATCATTTCCGATAGCATAAAATCCCATATAACTATAGAAATCAACTTGGAACCATTACGTCCATCTCCGTTTCCACAACCTATATATATCAAAGGTACTTTCCACGCCCTTGGATATGAAACAAGATTTAAGCGGGACAAATTTAAGCTTTTCAACGCAGTTGTCACGATACGGGCATTAGGCAGACGTGCTCCAGAGTTGTTTTATATGCAGGTTGCTGTACATGTATTACCAGATAGCAATTGTTTTAAACACACAATACAATCTAAAGATTACAGTAGTACATTAACAACGTCCAAGCACCTACACACACATAAGACACCAAAGAAATCAAAGAGAAGAACGAAAATGGTGGGTGGATGGGAAAAAGAAATAAGAGAACGTGAAGCACCCCGTTCGAAGAACAAGAGGAAAGTGAAAGAACAAAGACATCGGCGGCAAAAATCTCTGGAACAGGAACATCCTCTTAGCAACCAAATATTTTTAAATAGAAAATGAGAAAAATGTTGAAGGTTAAGATATAGACACAACAATCTAAATAATTTAACACCTTTATTGTTTGGGCGTGAACACAATTGACTGTCATTAGATATGAAGAATGAAAATTAGCAAATACCATAAAATAAATGAAAAGTCAAGCTCGGCCGAAACGAAACAGCCACACAATTACCCCCCCCCCCCCCAAAAAAAAAAAAAAACACATATATATAACAAAACAATGCCCTTTCTCAATAAACTCAAACTTACCTTTGCCCTGAAGAAAAAAAAATTGGACCCATTCCACTAAACACATATCATATACACACCAGAATGTTGGCATACAAACAGAGACAAGAAATAATAAATCATAATAGGAACTGAACACTTAACCACCGTCCAGTCTGAATTACAGTGTATAATTCTCATATCAAATTTTAAAATACTTCATTCACAAATTATATCTCTCACAAGCTTGCATCAGACATGCATTTACATTGAAACATGCCTCTTTATGTGAAAGTTAATAAGCATAATAATCACTCCTGTAATCTCTTGAATGAATCACAACCAGACAAGCATCATACTTCATCAGCTGCTAAAAAACTACACTGGCCGGACCAACTAAAGCAAAGAAACCAATATGACGTAAATAATCCCCGGAAGAGCAACACCTTTTTAGACATAATTTTTCGCCCACTCCAACAAATTAAATATTTTGAAAAACAAAATACCAAGGAACAAGGGCGATAATTTGCCAATTTTGTTAGCTACAGAACAAGAGCCAAAGTGTCGGGCATAGCAAGAAAACTGAGGGAATGCGGTAAAATCATTGACACATGGACAAGAGACGGGGCAGTCACTTAAAGTCCGAAATGCGGGAATCGGACCAAGGAGAAGCTGTGCTTACAAAATGAAAAGGAAGAGTGATCTCCTACCCTGGACGTAGACATCGCTCCGAGGGCGTCAACGACCATGGAACAATCGGGTCTGGAACCAGCAACCTTCGACGCCAAACATCCAGCCGAAAACGAGAAGTGTGCCAACTGCACCAATTTCCCATTATTCAGAAAAAAATGGCTTCAGTGAAGGCCGGTATGCCTGAATGCCATGATCAACACGGCCGTGTTCATTTTATTTAACCCAGTGCAAGTATTGTATTCACTGTGGCTCCACTTTAGGGACTGTTTGTATGCAAGTCCATCAGCATAATAGGAGCACCGAAATATATGTTTTGTGACCACGGAACGGCCAGGTCTCGAACCAGTAACCTTTGGTACCATTCAGCAAGCCGAAAATGGGAAACTCACATACCTACTGCACCCAATCAGTGATAGAGCGCACATTTCTTATTCGTATAAGCATGCGTATTTCAACTAACCAAGTAGTAATAACAACGACAGTGCGTTCTGGCGAATATGTTTTAAACCACTTGCAGTAGAGCTTCAACCACCGGCAGTTGAGCAAAGTATTGTCCCTTTAAACTGAAGACTGGAGAGCCAATCATTTACATCCTTACAAACATTCACGGAAATCAAAACAGCCAGCCAAATTGATAGTCTCTAAAGTGTTAGTCCCCACATAGGTTTCTCTGCAACGGGTCGCGGAGGCAGCCAGCAACATTATTCTTTACATTGTGTGGTGAATGTAAAACATTATCTGCAAGATGCCCTCGCTGAATCGAACAAATTTGGATGTACAGTATAATAGGTCCATGGTTAAAACTGTTTTTAAATTTTTTGAAATCAGGTAGAACGACTACAGTCAGTAGAGTCATGATTCAAGGCTTTTAGCTATTGAAAGAATGTGCAGTATGTGAATCTACTAACTGATAGCACAAGAGAGATTCTATCAGTGCTATCATACGAATTTAAACCTTTACATATGTATAATTGTGCTGGTAGCAAATCAGTATAGTTACGTGTACAATTTTTTTCTCATATCATGGCTGCATATCACGTTTAGTTCAACAAAAGAGTATGAATTTGAACTTAACAACGTAGGCTGAAAGTGTTTAGCAAAGTTATCATCGAAAAAGACGTTTCATTTGTGTACAAGTAGGACAGTAAATCACAAACTACCTGCAGAAAAGGACGGCATAATATTACTGTCGGACCATAAGGATATTGCTGATTGTATATAGAAATTAATCAGAAGAGACAACAGAATAAAAAGCAGATTTTATTCTGCAGTATCATAGAATGTATCGTAAAACGTCAAAATATGAGTGACTATGAGTTCTAGTGTTAAAACGTAACACATAAGCCTTCTAAATTTATGTTAGTTGAATCAAAAGCAAGAAATGAGAGGACCGGTTTCAAACCACCAGTTGCCTTTTATGGGTGACTGCCTGTCTTAAGTCAGGAGTGAAATTTGTTTCTTCACATTGGTATTGGAAAAGAAATGTTGATGCTTTGGCAAGTCTGAAATCTCTTTGCCGTCATTGTTGGATTAAAAATTAATGAATATGGATCATGTGTTTTTGTACTATTTGAAAATTACTTCATTGGCTATGTTGTGCTGTGGGCTTTGTTCTCCGACTCATAGTTAAAGTGGAGGTAGGGTGTGTTTATAATGTTCCAGATTCATAAATATCACAAAAACGATGTAGGCCTACTTTACTCTTACTTTAAACTTAGCTGAGTGAAATCTCTTTGCCGTTTGAATTTAGCGCTGGAATGTCGGACTTTTTGCCCGAAATGGATTTTGTATGACATTTTCGACAATAATAGGCATGTTGCTGTGGATATATGCGGATTTCAATGGATTATCTGTGTGATATACCTGTAGAAAATAGTTTTGGAATAAACTGGTGAGTTACAGGTTGTCGGTATGTTCAGACACGGAGAAATCATGCCAAACGTGAAGCGGGGTGGTGGTCCAGATGTGAGCTTCGTTTCGTACCTTTCTATATAGGAGCTCCATGTGACGACGTTGTGGTTTTAGGCCCATCCGCCACCATCTTATTAGCACAAATAATTGACTGCACAGATGAATACACAATATTTTATTGCAGATATGGCCCTATGTGGGTTATTGAACGCACAGATGTTCCAGGTCCACCCTCTTAATCCACTACTCCCCCCCCCCCCCCACCGCGTATATTACTAGCACGGAAGCTTGACTGACTGAACGTTACGAGCGCCTGTGGGTACTATTTATATCGAATAGCTCTGCTGAAGAGATAGGGTAACTATCACCCTCAGCTGTGAACTTTGGTTGTTTTGTTTGATAGTTGACAGTGTTATTTCCTGCTTTATTCCATTACAGTAACGTGGTGATGGCGTATCAGAAAGAGGCGTTATTTTTAGCCTGAAAATGGAGGTACAAAATATTTTTCAAACAATGCTATTTTGTGGAGACATGTGTATAGAAAAAAGACAACCGGCATCTCTGCTTAAGAAATGTGCAATATCGCAATTTGTGCATTCAACAGGGCGACGTTTGTTGCGAAAAGGGCGATGGCAAAGGGGAACCCAATGCCACATCATAAGGCCTGTTTGCAAAGTGAAGTGACAGACTATGTTTCTCAAAGCAGCCACTAAATATTTTCTTCTTTTTCTTTTTTTCCTTTGCGCCTCCTCCTTCTCCTACAATTACCGTTTCTAGTTTTATTTTTCTAGGCCCATCTAATTGGTTAAGACTTATGCGTTACTGACAAGTTGCTTTGCTATTTTGATCTATCTGATTCTGGCTTTTATCTCAGTTTAACATCCAATCGCGGGCGTAAAAAAGGTCGTACACTAGATAATCTATTAACGATAACCAGGGATCGTCCCCCTTTGGTCTCATAACATGGTTTTGGAATTTATCTTTAGAGCTTTGCCATGCGGGACATTTTATTTCAAAAAGAACTTAAGATAGAAGATAATTAAACTTGGCAACAAAAGTAACTCTCCACCTTAGTCTGGTATCTGCATTGTGTAAGTGCTTAGATATATCTCCAAAGCTTCTGTTTACATGTGAGAGAAAACAACTTATCCACATTATCTCTGATTTTTAAAACATTGGCACCCATGCTTGGCTGCATTTACACTGGATAGAAGTGAAAGTTGAAATGGAGAGTTCGCAAAAATGTCATTGGATAGCACCGTCAACTCTCAATGCACTTCTCCCCGAACAAAGGATAACAAAAGCAGACTTTAAAGATGATCTCTTATTAAGGTATCATTTTATTTGGATGTTAATAGAAAAAGAAAGACTTGCTTCACTCAGCAAAGTCACGCTCGACATAACCTTGCATAATCAGAGCTTTTACCACAGCTTACCTGTATCACAGTGTCTTGAAAATTATGGCAATGTGGTGGCAATTGTTTTCATTATGAAATCACTTGACTGTATTGATTGACGTCTCAGTTGTCAGCATTAAGAAGCAGTACAACCACCATTTTCATGCACACGTTTTATCCATTAAAATGAAAAAAAACAGGAAAAGTGTTTTGTGGTGGATAGGAAAGCCGCACACTACCTCAATGCCGAGTGCAAATCTGTTTTGCGAAGTCTCCATTTCAACTCCAACATGCATCCAGTGCACATGCAGCAAGCACGTTCACCAATTCTTATGAAAATCACAAGTGCATTCGACAAGATACTGTATCACACATACAAAATCCAAGAAATTTGGTGATGTATTGAAAAAAAAACGTTTACTGTATAAAATACAGATTCTGGAAAAGGTGGGGAGTTACTTTTGATGCCTAGTTTAAATGTTGTCATTACTTATTTGCTCAGAATATTACCCTTTCTCGAGGCACGGGGTAGGCAATGGTAAGTGTCCACATTAAAAAGTATTGACCAAATGCTATGACTTGTCACATGGTTAGCTTCCCGAAATATACCTTAACATTTCTGGTTCATTTGTCTGCTTCCTAGCGCTTTTGCAAAGTGACTTCTTGACTACCATTCTGCACTATATGACTTTTGAAGAATTGACTCAGTAAGTTTTGTTATAACCTGTTCCTATCCCGTATGCCAGTGGATGTCATGGACATTTCTGTTGTTTCTGTCTCCCGGGAGGACAGTGCACAGCGAGTCACAGGGGTGCAACGGAATAATTTATACATGTAAATTCTGAAAGAACTACCAGCTAAGCTGTAAAGGAAAAAGTTCATTGCATTATTGCTTATGTAAAACAATTCAAATATCTTAACGAAAAAATCAATGAGAAACGACTGTAACTCTGAAAGGTGGCCCAAGGAGTAAGCCAAGTGGTGAGACACAAGAATGGCTACGGAGTACGGTAGTCGGAATAAGAAAAATATTGAGGCCACGGCAATGAGCAATTTTGTCAGTGCAGCTTCTTTGGAATCTTTAGAAGTTTGATTGTCCTGCGACTGGCCCTCAAGCTGGCCCTTCCGTTCTACTTGCAAACGTTTCAGTTTTATAACGAGCAATAACGTAAAGACTCCCACTACTAGACTTGGTAAGACCAAACCACCTACCCGAAGAATTACCCAGTTCCAAACTAGATACTCGTGTCTGCTTTCAAGTCTTAATGTGCATACGGGCCTGTGCTTCGATTTTGCAACTGTCCAATATGGGAATACTGTTACTGATAGACACGCCAGACCTGTTACCAGTATTGCTATTTTTGCTTTAAATGGTGTAGATATTCTGGCAATTTTCAGAGGAAAGGTCACGGTTAGGAAGCGTTCCATTGTTACGCAGACTGTTATGTAACACGAGAAAATTTGGCCGAAGAATTTCATGCTAATTATGAATCCACACAATTCACTTGCAATGTATACTGTTACGCGTAACTCGTAAAACTCACTGCACCAGTGAGTGAATTCTCCAAGCAAATATACGTTGTCTGCAATGGCCATGGCAATGAAATAGGTACCCGGTGTGGTTTTGCGCATAGGAGAGGACATTATGATGACAACAGCAAGCACATTGAAAACCAATCCAGGTGCTATAATGGCAGGCTTAGTATACATGTTAATGTTGGTAGAAACTTTATACAGCAAAAGCCAGTTCGAAACGAATCCACCTGAGCGTCGGGGCACAGTAGCAGTAAAATTTGATGAAAATGGCATGGTTGAGGTAACATTTAAGATCATCCATGTGATTGAATAACTCATCTTGGAAACCGTAAGGCTGAAGCAATTGTAAAACCTGAAAAAAATATTGATGCTTTATGAACTATTTTTTTGAAAATAAATTTAAATCAAAAGACAAATTCTGGCATAAGGGGACCGCAACTTACCCATACATCGGCGCTTAGGCTTGAATTAAGTGTCGAGATACTTCGTATGAAAATCTAATTACAGCCAACAATATCGAATTTCTATTTACTATTTTTTTATGTAAAAAAAATAAAATCTCCTTAATTTGGCCAGTGTGTAGGTAATTCTTAAAAATCCATAATGTCAAATACACGTCATCAAAAACTAGCCCTTATATGTTAACGGTGAGTGAAAGCGTGGGCATAGCTTCGTGAACAAACCTATGCATGCACAGCATGCACTGAGCCCCAACCTTGATCTGGCAGTGATTTATAAATGCTTCCGGTGGCAAATGGACACTTGCATATTATGACCAATGTTGCCGACAGGGTGGTGGCCATTGGCGTAGAGATTTGGGGGCTGCCCAACGTCACTTGAACTTTATTGCATCAGCGCAGAATACTGATGGTTGGTGACATACCCGCACTCCTCATCGCCGGCCGTTGCGCTCCACTGGCTACTGCGTTGGATAATATGCAAAAGTATGTATTCAGCTTAACAAAACGACATACCGTTTTATTCTATAGTACGTACACTCACTATACTCTGTAGCTGAATTGAACGGTCACTTTCCCTGTACATCACTAATCAATTGCAGATTTATCATATACGTCATATCACTTAATATCTCGCTCATTCACGCATCACTTCGTATTCATTAACTCAGGTAACAGAAAAGTAGAATTGGTAGTAGAGGTAGACACTGTGCTGTGTTTAAATGATTTATAAATTTCGTAAATCTGGTTAACCTGGTTGTGAGTTAAAAACAGGGTTATTGATTACACAGCCATTTTCTGGTTTTCCTACCAAAGTATGCCTAAGTAGAAACGACACAATCTCAAGAACACGTAAGAAGAAAGCTAGCCCACGTGTGCAAACGGAAAGTGAAACGTAGACATAACCTCTCTTTCATGTACTCAAGTAATAGAAAAGTAGAAGTAGCAAAGATACACCTTGAGCTCTGTTCAAGTTATTTATAGATCTCGTAAACCCTGGGTTACATAATTCTGACTCAAAAAGAGACTAATGAACAACATGGAGCTTCTCTTTTCTTCTTATGTTTCTATTATTTGTTTCTCTCTTTGAAGCCAAAATCTGGATTTTTGTTATCAGACATTGCACTAACCGGCATCTTCAAATCAGGTACAAATACAACAATGCTCATTGACTGATGCCTTGTATTGCGAAGGAGTAACATGATGTGCGAATTGGAGAGGATATAGAATTTATGTCTTGAATTGTTTTAAAAGTATGATAGACAGAGTTGCAATTCTAACTTCTGAGAAAATGTATTTGATCCCTGCACATCGACTGAAGTATCAAAAAAGTTGTGTCACTTTAAACTGTGCTAATTAGAGCTATTCCTAGATTAAAGTGTTGAATATTTTCAAAACTGTACATATGCTGTTATTATGCATGTTATTGTACATGGAAGCAGTGTTTCAGCAAACCTTGTTAGAATGTATATTTATACTAATTTGAGACATTTACAATTTTAGGACTTGAATATTCACAACGTTAATGGTTAATCATAACATTTTGACTTCTATCTCTAAGACATGGAATTCATGAATGTCATGAACATGCATTAAAATGTCTTTAGATATATGCCGATGCAGATATTTTTTGAAGTCCTGTACTTATTAACCAGATCTACTAGGTGTACGTTACGTATCAATTAATTGTATTTGTGTCTTTTTGTGCAGGACCGCTTCCCGGTAGTCATTTCCCTATTCCACAGTCCCAACTGTTTACTTTTTTGAAAGTTACCTGTCACTGTCTAACTTATATACAATTGTCCATACTGCACACCTTCTTCTGTAGAATTTTGACATAAGCTGTATCAGCCCAACTAAATTCAAGGGTCTTCAATGGGTAACTGGCCAGATCATGTTTTGAAGCCTTTACCCGTTTGTCCCTGTAAGTAGCGGCACCTTGTCTAAGCTAACTATTCGGCAAAGACAACCCACATAATAATGAACGAAATAGAACTTGGCCAAATTGATGAATTAGCTAAATAAGCGAAGTTTTGCGTATAAATGCAGAACTTCGTTATGTATAAAGAATACCTCTCAAACCAAACATGATAACGAGATATGTATCGTACAAACTCAGATAAGAACAATTTGACTAACTCCTGAACCAGTATGTTCCCTTTCTAGCTGGAAAACTTAGCTTAGTTAAACCACCTGCCAGTGTATTACTGAAGTATACAAAAAACTGAGGCAATAAATTCACTCCCAGTGATTATAAAATAAACTGTTGGAGCCAAACCACATGTACAACCGGGGAGAATGTCATAAGACGTACTGCAGTGATGGACATCCAACACCAAAAAGGGTAAACAAAACCCACGATTACACCTACTCTTCACTTTAAAAGTGTCCAACCCATAAAGCTGTATCTCGCTGCAAATGCTGAGTTAATTTTTTTAACGCAATGAGTCAAGTTTGTGACATATAAGTCAATACTGTCACAATTGAGTAATTTTTGACATCAAGTAAATGTGCACTTAGGCATGTCAGACAAAAAATAAATTGACTAGCATATAAGTCAAAACATGTTATAAAGACAAAATTTTCTAAGCAAGACATTAAGAACAATTAGGCAAATTTGTAGCTGCCGTAGGTAGCTGCTCTCTACCTCAGCCCCTGGGAGTTTAACCTGATTGAAAACATTGTAAGCCTTAAATGTCTCGAAAGTGAATATGAAAACACAATGACGCAAAAATATAAAATTAAGTAGGAAAACAGGCAAGTTTAAAATCATAAAAATTGTTGTAGCCAAATTTTCTAACAATCTATGGATATTATAGGTAAATTTATTGCACGTTTCAGAAATAAATGAAAGTAATGACGTTTTAAATCAAGAAAATGTAGACAAAATCATTTTTTTTTTAATCAGGTAAAAAGTACAATTAGGCAAGTTTATAATCTTTGAGGTAATAGCTTGCCACCGATAGCCCCTGGGGGCTTAATCTGACAGAAAATAAGCTAGCTTAGAATGTCTGAAAGGTGAATATAAAAAAAATGATGCCAAAAGGTAAAATTAAGTAGCAAAATAGGAAAGCATAAAATCTGTCAAATTATTGAAGCCAAACCTTCTACCATTCTCTTGATATTAACAGCAAAATTTATAAAATTATTTGATCAAAAGTACCTCTTTGAATCCTCTGGACTTAAAGCTATTGTAAAATAAATTGAGTTCCAGATGAAAAGTCTGGGAATTTAGAACAAATACGACCAAATTCCACACTTTGTGATAGAAATGTATTATATAAAATAGTTTCCGAAATATTACTGCCAAGGGAAATAAAGTTAACTCCCTCAAAGTTAAACTCATCAATTTTGTAAGACACTGTAATGTAAAACCTGTCACTAGTGACCCGAATATCCAAGTCCCGAAACACATCTCTATATCCATTTGAATTGTTACCTTCCAAAGAAATGTCTTATGTGCGCATTTCTTTTAAAATTTCACTGCAATCTTATCCATTTATACAAGCAATGTCTTGAATATATCTTGTGTTGCTAGATAATTTATAGCCACTCGAAAGTCGTTTCATTTATTTATCCATTTACTTCAATTCAAACAGGTAAAACATTAATCAGCAAGTAACGGGGAACAGTTCCAACTGTTGAAATGTCTTTCATTTTTTGATAGAAAATAATGGTCCGCATTGAACAAAATTACTGTCCAAAAGAAATTTCAAAGTTTCAACTATGTAAGATTTAACGTTACGTTTTGAGTATTTATTATGCGACTAATATGCTCTCTTTGAATATGAAATAATGTTTTTGTATGGTTTACCATTATGTTTAAACATTTTGCTGAATAATGTTGAAGGGGAAGTTTTGTTTTTATCTAGCGGTAGATTTATGTATAGTGTGGAAAAATGATAACATTTGATATTTTTTTGCTTTTACTTATTTCATTGTAGATAAAAACTTGCAATGTAGATAGAAACTCCTAAGAATTGCTCGTACTCCAAAACCAATTTAATTCAGCTTCCATAAATTGCATTACAGTAACTACGGAAATGATTCCTTTTTGCACTCATACACAGTGCTACTTCCTCTGATAGTTGTTTTGTTGTACATTTAGAAACACCAGCTATAATCTAGATTAAAAAGGGTTTTATGTGTTATTTAGGTATCCAGAACAAAAGTGTAAGAGAGGAGTCCTCTTCAGAAATTTTGATATTAAAATTCCGTTTAATTTCATCTTTATGTGCATCTATAAAATAAATAATGAATTGTTTGTGAGGTATACATGCGTCATTTCCTCTTATATTTGAAACATTATTTATGGCAAGTTCATTTTGCAAACACCCAGATTATGTTTGTTGCAAATCATGTCAAAATTGTTGCCTTCTTATCAACGTTGATTACAAATATTTTTTGTAGCTGTTTGACCGCTTTTGAAATTTGAGGCTGCTTTAAATTTATCATATCATAATTCTAGCATCACCAAAGCCTAAAATTATGTCCTTGGGCTGAAAGGGAAAAGCCGAAATAAATCTTTTAATAACAAATCTTCAATTTGTACTTTTGTTGTGTTGACATAACTGTCTTGATCTAACAACTTTGGCTCTATGTAATCAACAATTTAAAACCGGCAATCCAAATGGGAAAGATGTGTTTAGTTTGTGATTTTTAATAGAGGTTTTGTGTCCATTAAGTTTCCTTGGAACCAACTGAGTAGTTAGGCCTACATATTGATATTTACGTTTGATGCAGGATATCAAAAAAATATTACAAGACTCACAAGATAACACCAAATTTTTCAATTAGGGCGTTTTCAATTTGATTTTCTTTTTGTTAGTAATATTACTGTGATATTCTTGTTCTTGATGACATTTGTAATCGGAAGTTACAATCGCCGTCAAAATAAATTCCAAAATCAGTGCTCGCGGCTGACACTGAACAGTTTTCACTTCTGTTCTCGGTGTTAATGATTTGGTTTTGGATTAAGAAGTAATTTTAGAGAGCCATCCTAATATGTTGTGTACACATAGCTAAACCTTCACTATTTTTGTTACAGTTGCTTTAGGGATCATGTACAATTAAAACCACTCCAAAACATCAATTATCCGCAGAATTAAAACGTACTCCCTCCCACCCCCTTAGTCCAAAATCGCCCGTTTCCTGGAATTTGGATAACAAATCAGAGTGTTACCGCTCGCCACTCTTCTTGTCCTTACGAGCAGCACTGTCTGTACTTATATCATTGTGGACATTGGTTTAAACTTATTTCCATTCTTGAAAGAAAAAATATGATTGGGGAGCAGGCAATGCCTATGTGAATATATGGACATTCGCAAACAGGTTACAACCCTGAAACTCTGAAGTGTTGTAATCGCGGCCTTTATGCTAAAAGCAGTGATCATTAGGCTCCCAATCGCTGACCGCCGCCACACAAGGTCCATGCATCCCCAGATTGATGACACCTATTTTGGTTCAAGTACTTTGGGGAATGAGTGTTGCTATATATGATGGCGTCCCTGTGCTTCAAATTTCATTGTTATGCATATTTGACAACTTATTTGCAATTACCAGTAAGATTCGTTTTGCCAATACTAAAGTATTTGGGAAAGACGAACTTTCCACTGTGTTTGTGCACGTCAAATGATAATGAACGTGGTTATTGTCACCAGCACTCAACATACTGGCAGTTTAATTCCATAACTTTAGTTGCCATTTTAAATCTTCTCATAGGACCTTTCTGAATTTTAATCTGAAAAAGTCACAATTTACCGTTGTAGTTGCGCAGAAATGACCAGTTTGTTGTCCTTTTGCATAGACAGTCATTATGCTCCCATCACGGAGCTGGGCGGAAGTAGTAATTGTAATATTATAATGAAAACCGGAAGTTGAAAACCGCTTTTTGCATTGGCCCGTGTGATCAAACGTCAGAGCTTATTATTCAAAAATTCATATAATAATCTGCATTACACCATCGTAAGCCAATAGAAAAAGGTGTCTAAAACAGCAACTGACAGCTTTGAAATATGAACTTTCTAAAATAATTCAACCGTATTGAAGTAACTTGTAGCAATAGGAAATCATCTAACTGATAAGCGGAAACCCAGGGTTTCAAGATGGAAACACACATGGCATCTGTTCATCTGAGACAACAGGCTACAGCGCAGTCAAAAGAGTGCAATTTTGCCACATTTGTAGCATTGTTTTGCCGATTTTCAGCCAGCAACGTGTTCAAAACATGCCAACGAAACAAAATTACATTTTACATCTCCACAAGTAAAGTTGATATCTTTGTAAGGCATTTTCGTGGTATGGCCGGAAAAAATGCTGCATTTTGTAAACCATTTATGCCCAAATGACTCCCGTTCCCTCAACGAACCAGGCTTCATGTGGACTGGAACACATCGTATTGGTGAAATGACGCACAAAGGGAAACACTTCAGCACTGAGAGCACCCCACAACGGAATGATGTAAGCTTTTTAAGGTTTAAAAACGGATGTATATATACCGCTCTTCACGTTCGAGACGGCGCTCAATAGCGTGTTTAAAAAATATTTAGTGATACTCCGATCTGGAGCTTGGAACCTCCCACCCCCACCCCCACCCGATGATTTCTAGGGATTTTGGCTTTTTTTTTTCTTTATTATTATTTGTTTCTTTTTTTGTACATGATCCCTTAGTTCAATTCAACAACTCGGGTAAGAAACCTTCACTATATACATGCAAATTATATGTAGGTATTAGAGCCCTTTCAGGTCGCCACTCAATTACACTGTTTGATTGTCATTTAAGCTGATATAAAATGTCTTTAAAATGTACTTGGTGTGGCAAAATTTGAACTACCGAATATGTTTATATTTCTTGCTAAGTCTTAGGAAGGATATGAAATGTACAGGGCCACATAAAAAAATGAATTGGACTGTTCAATCGCCTGCAGTGAATGTCATGTACTGTGTCCAAACGTTTCTCTCATCGTTTTGAACATTGACTCAGAGGGAGAGCAGCCACAGGAATGAAAACTCTTAACATGTTAAAGAAATCACTAGTCTGCTGCTTATGTTCAACTGGTTCATTAGTATGATTACAGACAATTGTTAATTGCAGGCAACCCCCCCCCCCAAAAAAAAAGAAAAAAAGAAACTTAAGTAACCTTAAAACAAAAACAAACAAAAAAGAGAGAAAAACAAAAAACCAAAAAAAACAAACAAAAGCAAAACAAAACAAATACAAAAAACAAAAAACAAACACCCCAGCAACCCCCCCACCCCCCCCCAAAAAAACAAGAGGCACAATTACCTTATACTGTACCAGCATATAATGTGCTGACCGCCACCAAAAGTTCATTTCCTGAAATGCCTTTCTTTAATCACGTTGAGAAATATGTCAATGCCAATCATATGCTGCAATATTAAACTTCCACATCAACACATGTTTGTGGTACATGTAGTGTTGTTCCACCTTTTAGTTACCAAAATATTGAATTTCCTGTATTTTTCATTGTGCTAAATGACCTTGAAAAATTGGTTAAGGTCACAACACATATCAGAAAAATTAGTCATCGGGCTGGAGCTTATTAGACATACGTTTTAAAGTTCCATCTTAGTTTATTGTTTTGGGAATCAGAATGAAATGATTATGATGCAATAAAAATTACAAATGGCATAGCATTCACCAGATCTTCACATTTTGACTGCTCAATCCCAAAGTGGCCATATAATTTTCACCTTCAACTTAGATTGAAAAACTATCTAATTCAAAATGTGCACCGTGCGTCCAGCAATCCACACATGAGCTGTTTGTTACAAATTAAGTACCAACTGTTCGAGCCATATAAGAAAAACAAAGTGGACATGTTGAAAACTGGATAATCCTCGGGACATGGTGACGCAAAATTAGGGCACCAAGTACAGTTTAGTATATACGATATATTTAAGAGAAAGTTTGATCTGGAGGCTAAATTTTGTTGGCGATTGATGTCCAAGCTACAGCCTGCCTTTACAAAATCACCGCTTTCAAATTTAAACGACTGACGATCTAAAAGAATTGGCCAAAGTGACTAATATTATATACTCATGTTAACATTGCACATCATCTAAATGTCCAATTAATTTGACAAGTCTGATTCATTTTTTTAACATATCGATGGCGAAAACGCAAAACCTCCTAAGTGAAAAAAAAAAAAAAAAAAAAAAAAACGATTTCCAGTTCCAATGCACGATTCTTCCTTTCCTTAAGATCGATGTTTCGTGACTATTCCGAAATCCGAATTCCCGATTTAGTCATAACAGCAGCCACAAGTCGAAAACTCCTATCTGCAGGGCTCTGAATTTCTAAAGCACAAAACCTCCAATGTGCATCCGATAAATCAGTGTCAAAGTGTGTCACTTCAAACACTCTCAAAGTAAATCGTATGTAGTTAACCTGTCGCATCTTGTTATTTGATCTAACCATTAAGCAAGATACAAATACAAGGTGCTGTTTGGTAACAGAAATAAACATTTAATAACAGCGGAAATTCAAATTGATGATAAAATATACAAGCTATTGGTAAAATATTGTATAATTGCTCATATTAGGCCTAAAAGTGTCTGGAAGTGCTCAAACGCTCACAACAGTTGTATTTGCACTTGGTTTTTATACAAACATTGAAAATGACCTCGTTTTTTTTACAAGAAATAACCAGTTACAAAAATGCATGGGTCCCTAAGATTAAAATGCACTTCATCCTTGGTTAGATATAGTAAAGCAGCTAAATTTTCAAAAATGCTTATTAAAAATTTATTTTCAATTTTGTTCAACCGGAAAAATACCTGGCTGGATTTGGTATCAATCAAAAGATAAGAACCTGAAGTTTAAAGTTAGGTAGGGTGTATTATCAATTTCATGGTGAATTTGTAATTATTTTGGTTACCAAGGCAAAGGAATTAAGTTTTTCATGAGATGAAGGGAAAAACACCTTATAAAGCATAACTTAACACACATACACAACTTTACATTAGCATACCTACCATACAAGCGTTTCATAAGAGACCAGTTCGAGGTAGTAAGTGTCAAAAGCTGGTTGTCATGGCAACAGAATATTTGTAAAAATCACTTAAATTTGCAATTGAACATTAGAAACCTTTTTATAGTTTTAATTATCAGGAATAATTTTCTTCACATTTGATGTTAAAATGTAAAAAGAGTCTTTCTGCACTAACAATGAGGTCAATTGAGGGATGAAAGAATGTTTTGGGTCGCCTAGAAACGTTCTTTCAAATGTATAGATAACTGAAAATGAGTAGATTTTTGTGGATATGGCAATTTTATGGCTAGCGCTGCGCGTTGCTGAGAAATGATACATTTGATAATATTGATGGTAAATCTTTCCCTAAACAAAAAAAAATACCTAGCTAAATTGGGTATTAACTGGAAGATAAGAACCTGACGTTAAAGGTGAGGTAAAGTGTACTATCAATTTAATGGCTGATATATGTTTTTATTGGTTACCATGGTAACGACATTTAGTTTTGGAGTAATCAAGGAAAAACACAGTTTTAACCATTACTTAATAAACAATAGTGTTGTTGCATTTTATAAAGTCGGTCCATTGGTGACATTGGTAGGCCTAAACTTTCCTGTTTATGCCATTAATGTCAATGATAAAAGTAGGTGATGAATCTATAGGCCATCCTTAAAAATACCGCCAATAATCCTAACTTTTTGGGGGATGGGGGCGCTGGTGGTGGCTTTTGTTTGGAATGATTCTGGTGCACACTCGGTAAGTATTGATTATCCAAAAACATCTGTTCAATAAATATATATGTTTGAGATTTTGTATGATTGTGCTTGAACCTTTCTTTTGATGAAAATACAAGTATACAGCACAGGCAGGAACAAACGTCCACATGGAGAAAGCCCTCTGAAGAAACTCGACTGGTTCGCATTGAGCCTAAGGACTACTCTGAGAAACATGTAGTTTTTTCCTTTCTTTTTGGTTATAGCAAGGCTTCTTCAAGGGTGATGCCATCCATTTGTTTGTGCCGTGAAAGTGTATTTTTGTTTTGTTTTATTGATTTACGTAAGAAATACAGCCACCCGTTCTATCTAGTACAGACATCCTGATGATGCCTTCAATAACTGCAATAATCATTTAATAAATAATATGACCCTGAACTTATTTCCATGTCTGATATTGCATATAGCTCCCAATTTACATTTTTGTTCTTTAAGTGACCACTTTGCGATCACAAATGCCATTTTTATTTCAAATGGAGATCATTGCTCCCTAGTATACAGAAATGCAAAACCTTCTTACTGCCCGTTTAAACCCGTTAAAAAAAAAACTCTAAAGCTCAAAACCTCCTGTCTGCCACATAAATATTGCTGAAAGGGCAAGAAAAACTTTTTTCACAAGTTTTTGGAAAGGATCGTTTTTGTTAATACTGTGATGAAAATCAAGAAAATATGTCCAAAATATTTGATTATATTCTGTTTTTTATATTATTTCAAGATCTGCAAAACTTCATTTCTCTTTTACTCGAAATTGTAAAAATGCAGATAGGTGGTTTTGCGTTTTCGCCATCGATATGGAATTTTAAATGTTTCCAGACATTTTAACTCATAATTTCTGCCACGCAAATGTGGTGCCACTCGTATCCTGTGCAGCTGAAACTGTTTTTACCCTGCAATACCACTAAATTTCATGAAGATCCATAAAAGGGATGCTAACCTGGTCACAAAAATTTCAAATTGTGGGCCTTATGTCATATTATACTGTAGGTGACACCACCAAAATAAAATTCAAGAAAGATTTTCATACATTTTAAATGCCCAAAGGTCACATACGCCCAATTCAAAAACTGTAGGGTGCAGAACATTCATGTATTTTTCCCATTGTTAGTCCTATATACCGGATTGCCACTGTCAACTCAGACTCAGACAGTTCAGTACAACATGTGCTTCCTGTGTCCAGTTTTCTAAATATCGCCTGTCAGTTCAAGTCAGTTAAACTTCTTTCGAGTTCAGTAAACAAGTCAAAGTAACAATAAAGCAACAAACTGTGACAAATACGCAGCTGTCACTGTTGCAATTTTGATTCGGAGGCTAAATGCTCTTGGCTATTGATGTCCAAGCTATTCCATGCCATTACCAAATTACTGCTTAACGTCACTGGACTTTTGACCTAGCAAAATAGGTCGAGGTCATAGATATTATACAACATACTGGAACTGGAAATGATTCATATATGCTGTAAATATTAATTCTGAAATTCAGTTATTTTTCGACATGGTGAATTGAGTATCTTTCATCACGTTTCGGCTCATAATTTACATCGAAGTATCAGTGGGGCCACATGTTTCACATTCAATTATTTTATTTTTCATTTCTGATTTATCCAAAATTAGGGATGTTCGAGTGCTTAACATATCCTCACATTTTGACCCGTACATTAAATCATGATGTAGGTAGCGCCACTTGTACCATAGTCGACCTAGATTCCCAAACACTTTGACTAGTGCCCAAAGTTATATGGAGCTTGCGTGAAAGTCGTGGACTGTATTGCTTTTACAAACAAATACGTCATAGACGGACAGACGTTATGATGTATGAACAGGCACGTATCATCATATGAGCTCCAGAACCTTTGTTGAGAAGTCAATGAACATATGACCGGTGAAATGTACAGATTGATGTCCAAATAATCCTTTTTTTTTTTTTTTTTTACTTTTGATTGATACACATTTGTGATGACAGAAGACCACATTAGATATACCTTTCTGCAAAGAGTGATGAATTCTATTTCAGACATAAAAATAACATACTCTGAAGTTTGGTTTAATTGAATCGCTTTCAGGACTATGACATGAAAATATTTTGACTTTTATACGGCCGTTGATATAACTACTCTCCTAAAACATATGTTCTAGCCTATAAATTTTGGTCGATTTTGAATATGATGTTACCAGATACTTATGCACTCATAAAATGTAGGTTTGAAAACATTGAATTTGTTTTGAGTTTACCTGTTTGAGCACAGGGCACAAGGACTTTTTTGCACTTCAACATTTGTGCAAGCAATGCAGGCAAAACGCATATAATGTTACTTCATCCAGTTGCACAAAATGGTTCGAACAGATCTCCTAGTTGTTCATCACAAGGAAAAAAAATACAACAAAGAAAATGTGACATCCTTCTTATTTTTGTATTATGTGGTAACATGGTTGGGTATACCACCCTTATTCCATAGGGGCATGTATTATAGAATTGAACTAGGCATATTAGGAGTAAAAGGTCGGCATGAACTCATAGTCTGTTTTCTGCAAATGCAATGAATGCTAGTAAATTCGCAGTGAGCAGACAAAGTCGTCATGAAGCCCACAAACTCATACCGAGTTAAATACATATAGTTATGCAGACAAAGCTGCTCCAAATATAACAATTTTAGTACCAA
Source organism: Hermodice carunculata (assembly GCA_964020975.1). NCBI lineage: Eukaryota > Metazoa > Annelida > Polychaeta > Eunicida > Amphinomidae > Hermodice > Hermodice carunculata. The sequence continues at coordinate 47,823,418 of OZ026629.1, read as the reverse complement.
ATATATTTGTAAAGAGTTGAGAGTTCTTTAAGCATTGGCAGTTTTAAATAACACAGACAGCCATCCATCATACAATGCACAAGGCAGCAAGAAATAACAAAATCAATGAAGAGATAGGTCTTTAAATGTAACAACTATTTATTTTTCTTTTATAACTGCCTCTTAAAGAAAGAAAGAAAGAAAGAAAGAAAGAAGGAAGGAAGGAAGGAAAGAAGGAAGGAAGGAAGGAAGGAAAGAAAGAAAGAAAGAAAGAAAGAAAGAAAGAAAGAAAGAAAGAAAGAAAGAAAGAAAGAAAGAAAGAAAGAAAGAAAGAAAGAAAGAAAGAAAGAAAGAAAGAAAGAAAGAAAGAAAGAAAGAAAGAAAGAAAGAAAGAAAGAAAGAAAGAAAGAAAGAAAGAAAGAAAGAAAGAAAGAAAGAAAGAAAGAAAGAAAGAAAGAAAGAAAGAAAGAAAACAGACTTGAAGTATATTTGCTGCACGATGCGGGAATGAACCTGTACATATCTCTATTTGAAAAAATAAATACGTCCAGGTACTATCAAGACCAATAATTCTGTCTGCGTCTGAGGTATGGGGACATTCTACTCTGATTTGGTCGACAAATTGTACGTTTTATGTCTACAATATATTGTCTTTGCACATGGTAAATCTAGCAATTTTGCCGTCTTTGGACAGTTGGGAAAGACCCATTTGCCGCTTAGAGTTCTGTTCTCTGTCTGCCAAAAGAAAAAAATATGAATGTCGAGAAACGTGAACATGGATCCTAACGGCCCGTGGTGTGTCCCTCTACGTTTGCGCGCACAAAAGGTGCTTGGATTCAATATTACACAGGGATGTGTTCTTTAAGTTATACGATAATACACCGAAACAGTTTTTGCTCTTTGTGTACAATCGGTAGAAAAACAACCATGTTATTATTAGATGGAATAATGACGATGGCTTCCAGTTTGACATTAGGAGGGGTTCCCGTCAGGGGACCTCGTTCTCAGCAACATCCCCTTATATTTTCATTGATGGGTTATGCAGCACCCCAAGAAATATAAATAGGTTATGAAAATCAGAGGGGATTAGACTGTTTGCTGATACTGACGGTCTGGACAGTTAACAAGGTTCCCTTGTTAGAAACTGTTGAGGTTTGAACAAACGCTTGCATTTTGGCAATCTGTTATAAGACCTTCATCTATGATCTGTGATCGATGCCATAAACTACAGAACTGCATCCCAGTTATACAAGGAGAACGGTGGCGTGGACCCTTTCAACACATTTTATTTGCCAATGACTATAAGAGTAATCTTATATTATCCGTCCTGTAAACTAAAGCTTTCTGACTTTTATTGGCCATCAAAAGAAAAACAAACCAAAAACAAAAAAAAAAAACAAAAAACAAAACAAAACAAATAAAAATAAAGAATTAAAAAAAAAAAAAAAAAAAACACACATACACACACAAAAAAAAACACTTTTTAGTTTGCCGTTCACCACATTTTAGGTACGTGGATGCACTCTCAGCTGCAGCTGCAGATATTGTAACTTACATTCCTCCTTATCTGGATACTTTATTTATGAATAATATTATGGTGCTTCCGATGGGTTTCCGACTGCATGGCATGTACCATCACCTGCAACCGTGCATTCCAGTCCGACACGGTAAGCCTTGCCTCGCCATATAAACTTGGGTTCATATTCTTAATAGTATAACTGATCAATCTGAAACTGCAAATTGTACTTCTACTTCCATAACCGCATGGTCGAGGAGCGCGGCCCCTCACACGGCCTTGTTTTCCGTGACTTTGGTGGGCCTTCCACCCGTGTACCCGTGTCGCCGTCCAGAGAAGTGGTGCATCTTCATAACATGACTTCTAAATCCTGGTTGTCAAACCTGTGTTTTTTCTGACGTATCCTTCAATGGTATTGTTATGTATAGCTGTATATTGCTTTTCGGTTGTTCAGTTTAGCATTATGAATTATATTTTACCTGTAACGTTGTCGTAAAATGGAAGTGGTATGTCTTATTTCTGAGTGGTATTATGTCAATGTGCATTTGTACACAGTTTATATCCCCAGCATGTCAGGGTGTCACACTACTGTACCGTTAAATGCAATAAAATATCATTGAAAAAAATACGGTGCATTGAAATGTCAATGGTTGTGTCTCAAGGAGGATGGTTTCAGTATGTTGAATGTAATGCAAGGTTTGAACTGTTAGCACGAGTTTCTGAACAATTATTTGTTCTGGCATTTATGGACTGAACTACTTGAATTAGATATTGCCTGAAAATTTTAAGTACACCGCAGTCAAATTACTTTCGACATTTCTCTCCTGTATTTTAGTCTAGAAAAAAAAATAAAGGTACTTTGTCACTTATATTTACCTTGTCGTGTTCTATGCGGCCCTGAAAACAGGTATCATTGAATCTGTTTAATTATAAAGTGTAAATGGAGGAGAGACTGTAACTTGGCCATTTCTAAACTGCATTGGTACTGCCCTATTATACACAGCTAGCCATCATGGAATATATCCACGTGGCATTCAGATGTAATTATGTAAATCTTCCACTAGGCACTCCTAGTAAGTAGCATGTAAACAATGTTGATGAAGAGTAACTGGTTTGCAGGCAGCATATATGCTGACTTACCTAGATGACACAGTTTTATTATATTGTCTGTAATGTTGTTATGTGCTATTTTGTGTTATGTATCAACTAATACATTTGAATGTAAATAATTACAGTAATGAATGTTAGCAGATGGCAACATTTTGCGGGGCTTTAGGACCAACGCTTTGGTGATGCAAGTATGGAAAATAATAGTTCCTGTGCACCTTTTGTATTCGTAGTTTATATGACTTTGAGGCATCGTAATCAGGGCTTTAGCTCACGCCAACCCTTTCAGAACACACACACACACACACACACACACACACACAAAAACATTCATTAAATGGTACTGTATAAAATAACATATGTGTGATGACGATGATCAAAACGTGTTTACAACAAACATTCACCCCTTGTTACCAAAAAAGAAAAATGTTATGTGCATTAGGGGTGCAATGTTTGCTATGATCTAAGTGATGTAATATTGTCCGTGACATTATTCGCTGTTATTTGGTCCGAAAACTTTTTACCATCGCAACTTACTGTGATGGTTAGCAAGATTAGCAAACATTGAAGAGAAGACAAACTGTTTCGCAAATGGTTTGCTATTGCACTCTTGCTTTCATCATGAAATTAACCAAGGATATACGGGCAGGGTATTAGTATGTAATTTGTGTACCGTAAGAATAATCAGCAATTGTCGGATCGAAAAGGTCGCCGTGTTTTGTATGATGAAGAGCATGCAATTGGTCGTCTGTTTTGCCACTGATACCCAACGGCAAACCATTAATTACACCACTTAACATTATATATTCATTATCAATGTAATTTCTATTTTGCCACACACACACTCTCTCTCTCTCTCACACACGCGCATCCTGTTGCTCGCTACATAAGTGATGTTGAGGCAGTTCCAATTTAAATGGTGTTTTGGTGACTTCTGATCGCCATAAACTCTAATTGTATGCTTGGGTAACTATGTTGCTGCAGCAACCAATCATTTGAAGCTAAGGACACTTAGGACTACTTCAATGTTTGGCTACTGCAGACAGCTGCTATCTGTCACGTAACATAAATTCTGAGACACCTAAAGCTGGTATATCGGTGCATAACTTGGCGTGCATTTGACCAAAGGCAACCAGCATGCAAAGGTTAACTTTAGGCTTTGCCGATAGAGACTATTATCTGGTGGGGAACCTTCGACCAGATGGAACGATATGCATGGATGAATAAATGTATTGAATGAATGTATGCACCACCTGACAAGCGTAAGGATACAGCCGAAGATACCAAAGAGGTAGAATGTATATATATATATATATATATATATATATATATATATATATATATATATATATATATATATATATATATATATATATATATATATATATTATATTATATATATATAAAAAGAAAGAAATACGATTTATTCAACAAACATTTCTGACGGACCTTCCTCATATAACAAGTCTGTTTCTCTTTATAGCACGCTTTGGTAGAGCGACTAGCCATCCATCAGTCCATACTTCATGCACGAGATTCTGAACTGGGAGTCGTTTGATTATCGTTGACGTTCTTTGAGGTGCACCTTATGGTAGTTAATTTAATCTTTTATATATTAATTGTGCAGATAATTTTAACTGTTGTTTGCCACTAACATGCATTGTTAGGAAGAAAATCATTCAATAAAATCACATACAGGTTAATTTGTTACTGCAAGATGTCAGCTCCTCACCCCCACCCACCCCTAAAGAAAAGTGTGGATTTATGATCTTACGTTCTGACAGGATTATTCAATTTTCAAGCGTGTTTATTTGGATATGAGACACGGATTCTAGCATTTTCATGGATTTTGAATAGTTCAGACGGTTTTCTTGAAGCCGCCATTAATGTATATTTTTTATATGAATAAAAATGATGGTATTCTAAATTTGGTTTTCATATTTGATATACACTATATATTTTGCCTCCTAATATTAAATGCCCTGGCCAGATATTTCCAGGATCAATACAGTCATCAATAAATATATTATTTACTAAATGCCATGTGAAATATTTTCTACTCGAATGACAGCTCTACACTTTTATTCATGCATACAAAAGCCCGAAGCTTCTTTTTCATGTGTCAGGGGCACATTGATTTGAGCGGGTCCCTGGTTAATTATGATATTAACATATATACAAAAAAAATGTCTGTTGGGCTATGTTTGCACGAAATATAGGTTTAAGGTTGAGGTATATAATTATAGGCCTCATGTAGTGGCTAAGTAGCCGAAATGTATAAATTATGGTAATTTGAATACATTTGAAAACAGTGCTGCTCGTTTGGGAGTCCTGGCCACTGGTGTTTGACCACTGGGTTCGTAATATTTGGCTCTGCGTGATTGTGATTCCAACGGTTGTCAAAACGTATTTCGATTCCTATTCATAGGGATAACATCTTGCAAGAGAATGAAAAAGTAAATGTTCTGAGTAGGCTACTTATGATGCCTTGAGGGAAAAAATAGCTTATCTCTAAGCTTGTTGATGTCATTCTCTCTCTCTCTCTCTCTCTCTCTCTCTCTCTCTCTCTCTCCTCTCTCTCTCTCTCTCTCTCTCTCTCTCTCTCTCTCTCTCTCTCTCTCTCTCTCTATCTCTCTCTCTCTCTTCTCTCTCTCTCTCTCTCTCTCTCTCTCTCTCTCTCTCTCTCTCTCATCCCTTTCTCTCTCTATGGGTCTCCCATAGTGTTCCGAATTTAGAAAGAAGCAAATGTTGTCTTTAATGAATTGAAACACGAGTTACCTTCCACTTCATATCTACCAAATGGGACTAAATATAATTACTATATTGTAGAAAAGCCCAAAGCTTCTTTTTCATGCGTCAGAGGCACCTTGGTTTACACATTCAGCTAGGCAACTGGTGCCAAAGGTTGCAAGTTCGAGTTTCGCTTGTTTCAAACATAAAGAATAAACGTGCATTTATGCAAAAACTTTATAATATCATGCTGGGATACTGATATGTGCATTTCACTTTAGTATAGCTAAGCTTGCAGGCCACACTGACATGCAATGGTGCTCGGGGACAACGCATGCATGCATTGGTATTAATACACGAACTAAGTCTGTGATCAACCGATGGGTTGCTCAAGGGCAATTGCTGGTATTGCTTGCAAAATTGCTCACGAGTTGCTCGCGGGCAGAGGTTACAATAATTACAGTCACTACTGTGTAGTATGCACAGGGAACAAAAGGACTTCGAAAACTAAGGAATTTTTGCAAATACTTTCAGCTATACTCAGCGGTAGTTCAGGTAACGTGTCTGTCCGTTGGCCATATATGTTGCTGACTCCTATGTTGTTTGTCCACAGTTTCAAGTTTGTGAGTTCTCAAAAAACTATCTTACACTGTACGTGACCACTGTGAGGTCAGTTGGTATCTTTGCTAATTACATTTGTTACAAGCAAGGATCAAAACAAAACTCTTTTGACAGATATTTTGCACAGATTTTTATATCAGTACCAATGGTCAGACTCATGGGAGAAGAACAAACATTGCTGTGTCCTGGAATATGACTTACAGTCCCTGTATCAGAATATCCATACCGATTGAGATGTAGCCTGCATAGGTCTATGGAAATCTTGCTTCGAGTCAAGCTCAACTAAGTTATAAAGGTAACATTTTTCTCATCTGAAATCAAAAACTTGTCTTTCAAACTCCACAAGATATTGCGTCACACGCATAGGAACTTCAGTTTCTTCATTTGATTAATACTTTGCAATTTATTATTTCTTTTTCTGTTGCACGTTCTCGTGTTGGTTCATATATAAAACTGCTATGTGCAATTTAGGCACACATGGAGCGTCTGTGAAAAATCTTAAGATATAATTCCTACAGTTTTCTATTTGAGAATCTAGATAGGGGATTGTTTGGAAAAAGAGACAGGAAATATAAAAAAGTATGTATATTTTATAATTGTATCATAAAACAATTTGATATGGTTTTGGCTTGGTTTTAGTTTTAATGTCAAACCTGCTTTTGTAGGTTCAGGAGTATGAACTAGTGGACTTTCAGACTTAGTAGTTTCTAAATATTACAGGATGCTGCCATTTCTGTGCATGAAAGATCTCAATTTGCTCCAAGATTTTGCCCAGTGATGGCTTTTGGTAAGCGAGATGCCAGGGTACATACTATGACATGTTGGAATGCTAACAAGCACTGCTGTTACTGATGGGGCTCCTCAGAGGAATCAGATGCTAATAGGATACCCCCTGCAGCATATGTGACCACTAAACCCAGGAATTCTGCCAGAAGGCGCCAAAGTGGACCAGACGTCCAAACAGGAGAGATTTTTTTTTTTTTTAAGTGTATTGACCCATATCTTTTACATGGATTGTGCAACAGCCCAAGCCTATATTAATCACTCTCCATGGCACAGATTGTGGCGTATGCTTTCCTATCTACTTTTTTGGTGAAGGAAACCAAAGGACTTAGAGAAAACAACCGTGTACAGTCAGAGTGGTAGGCAGTCTTTGCACTTGCTTCGCCAGCTGTGAACCAAGCCTGGGCCACAGAGATGAAAGGCAAGTGTGTTGCAGCTCTGCCAACCGTGCACACTACAAGGTGAGGAATTAGAATATTGCTGGAAGTGAGACCATCATCTCTGTTTTATCATCCTACATACCCTCAGTCTCCAGTATAGGAGCAACACATAGAGCCTGATCTCTATCATACACATATATACAGGCGGTTCTTTGGCACCTACCCATATTAAGGCTATTGTGCCTGTGGTATCCAGTCTAGATGAGGCGCCACTGCAAGATTTTGCAATGGACATCATTAATAATTAGGTTCTGTTAATCCTCTAGCATCTTCAGGCTTCCATGCAGGATCTCTCGTATGCCCAGGTGTAAGCTTCCAGTCCCCCACCCCCATTACAGAGGGCCCCAACTATGCAGTCAGCTTTTATGCCTACCATCAAAGAGAACTAGACCTAAAGTACAGAAGCAGAATGTACAGAAGAGTGGGCACATTAGCATGTTTAAGATCAAGAAGCAAGGCACGTCCTGGTCCCATTCTCACACATGTCGTTCCTGGGTTCAGTCTCCAGGATTCATGGGTCCTCAGCTATGGATTACACATCCCACAGTTTAAGTGGACCATCATTGAATTAGTCCTCACCTCAAATTGTTCTCAGAGCAGGACTCCATCTCCAGCCAGTCCAACCATATGTTCCCTGGTAACTTCCCTTATCCCCATCTCCACATCACTGTCATCTTTCAACCCCATCAGCACCTTGCCAGGTAGAGCTCCCTGCAGATGATCTGAGACAATGGTCATCAGGCAAGAGAGGTGTCCTTTCGTCTGGTTTCCCTCTCTCACTTTGGTCATCCTAACTCTATGAGGCACTTGTGTTCCCCTTCTATGCTCTTGCCAAGAATAAAACAGCAGAATACACCCTTGTCAACCCCAAGTATCCCCTAAGTGCTTTGGAAGAAGACCGCCAGGCTTACCAAAAGTAGGGCTCTATTGGAACCAGAGTGCCCCCCTTCAACCTTACAGCCTGGGGACTTGGCATTGACAGACCATCTTCCATGTCAGCCTCTGGTGGACTCCGAGCCCCCATCCCAAGCCAAATAGTGGAGGAACCGTCCCATCCTTGTGCTCATTTTCTGTATACCTGGTCCAAGCGTTTATACAGCAGCATGACTTACACCCAACAGTCAGCCTGAGCACATCAACGCGGGAGACGGTAATGTACATGCTAAGGGGAGGCACTATTTGCCTTAAGCAACCACCAAATCCTGTTCTGACAAATCTATAAGTTGTTCAGTGCCTACAAGAGTTGCATGATAACTATGTTTTTGCATCTGCTAATAAAGAAACCAATAATATCATTGGTATGTGTGGATGTGGTGGTTTTAGGATTGGAATGATTTTTAACTAAGGTCTCACTACTCTTTGCTTGAGGAAAGGAAGCACAAGGAATCTGACATGGGGTATTCAGATTGGCTCCCAGATGACACAGTTGCCATATACAACCTGCATCTGCTCATGGACTATTTCCAAGCCAGGGTCTGGGATCACTGAGAAACTATGACCTTCATCTCCAAAGGTGATGTCTTTCAAGGTATGAAGAAACAACAACAGTTTATTATCCCCTCTTCGATGTACATCAGGAACCAGACCAGGCCAGTGTTGGAGCAGCACTTGCCATCTGGCTGGTCTTCTGACTTTAGTTTGTCAGATTTGCTCCCCAAGCCAAGGAACCTACCAAAGATTAGCAGGGTGTCAGTTGCTACTTGAGTCATTGCATATTGCTTGGCTCAGGAGCAGTTTGGTAACTCGTCTCTGGGAAAGAAGTTACTGCCCAGTGTTCACCTACCTCAGAAGCTGAGATCCTAGGCAGGATCATATTAAACACAGAAATGTCCTACATGGCAATCTCTGGATATCATATAATGGTCCTAACTCAGAGCTACCTACTTTGCAGGTTCACCAACTGCTAGGATTGGGACCCTGATATTTTGAAAGCCTCAAAATTTCAAGCTAGATAGACCAATGAAGGGCCATATTAGTACATCATGCCCTAAAAACATAGTTTCCAGGCACTAAATGTATGTTAATGCAGTGACAGGCATGCAACAACATGCTTGCAGTAAATCGACACATGGGTGTGTGCCTATCACTTCATTCATGGACCCGTCATGGTGGTTTGATCCAGTGGATATGCAGAGGCATGTGGTCATTTTATCCCCCCCCCCCCAAAAAAAAAAAAAAATGTCAAGAGTCCCATCTCTTGATGCAGCAGCATTTCCTCCTACTGCACGAATGGGAGAGAAAAACTCCAATGCATAGGGGACAATTGTCAGAGCAGAGCTAGGTTTTTTTAAATAACAAGCTAAGATGTTCAGGCAGGCTGAGGCTGGGACAGGAGAACCAACACTGGCTATATAGTAATATGCAGCAGTAGAGGAGCGTATGCAACCAGTTGGTAAAGCCAGCCAACCAGCGCACCTCATGGTGCACTTTACCCTTTTTAGCCCCACATCCATCCATCATAAAAAAGCCCCAACCAGTGGGAGCTCCGTGGTCACTTTATGCATGTAGGTGATGAAAATACACTGCAGAATTATATATTTTAAGTTAGGTGCATGTCACTCTTTATTTTTACAGAGTTGGGCTAACCTTCGTGCCAAACTCTTCCATTTTGTAATATATCTCACAGGGGAGAGCAACCTGCAGCTGGGGGTTAGATCCAAATTGCAAAAACGGAGTGTAGTGATAGTCCTGAAACCATGACCACCGAAGTTTTACAGGCTTATCATTTTGGTTTAATAAAGGGAGAAAGAGGGGTGGAGACCACACATTGTTCTCTGAAGACCAAACAACTTTCTCTGCAAGATGACCAAACAACTTTCTCTGCAAGATGAAGTACAAAATGGATACCCTGGCGTTGGTTTGCCTAGGTGACTGGGTGACCACAGTGGACCTGAAGGATTCATATCTCCATGTACCAAAAACAAAGAAATGTTCAATTATACATCTTTATGAACATGCATGGCTTTAGTACAGGATATGTGTGTCTTAGATCTTCCTAAACCACTCCATCTGTGACTTAAAGCGCCTGAATGTTTATCCCTTATAATTGCAAAATGTCCTGCGTATTTGATACTGATCACATATTTCTGTTAACAATATGGTTGGCACAATGCCATCTTATCTGCGGAATTCAGATATTTAGGAATAACATAACAGCTTCTATTAAACTAAGATCAAAGTCTTTTTTGTTTTCACATGAATATCTTGATAAAGTTTAACTGGCAATTTTCCTTCATGGGTAGTCAAAGTTTGGGACTCTGTGCCTCGTGTGCGCCATCAGAGATGGACACACACACACACACACACACACACACACGCACACACATGCATACATACGCACATATACATATATTTTTGTAACTCTAATATATAAATTTATGATGAGTGGCTGTGACGTCTTTGTGATTTATCATGCAATGCATTGCTATTTCGTTTATATTTGCGCAATTATTTCACGGATTTAAATGGGTTTAACAAAGAAGATAATGTAATGATAATGATAACAACAACAACAATAAAAACAACAACAACAACAACAATAATAATAATAATAATAATAATAATAATAATAATAATAATAATAATAATTTATTATTATTATTATTTGCAATAGTATTAAATACATCTGCAACTGATTTTACTTTTTAACTTGTTCCGTGGCTATACTGTTCATGGCTGTGTGCTCACCCTGTCTAGCTGAAGCAGTTACAATACTTGAAAAACACATGGCAGTTATAATATAGTTTTCCTTTTTTTCAACTTTCAAAGGTGAAAAGAACTTACACATGTCATTTCATGCAGTAGGAATAACGTTTTTGTTACGTTTTACAATAGGTCTATGTGAATGTCGTTTTACGGTGAGAACTTTCTTTATTACACGTCAATGAGCACCCTTATATTAGTCGAACTGATCGACTGCCTGTACGGTAATATCGGTCAATAGTACAATGCTATGGGTCCAAATAATTATATTATGGCAATAACGTCAGACCGGTGAGATTCGATTTGGATGTGGCTTAGTTCTTGTTCTAGGTCTGTTTATGTGTGGTTTTTGTTTAGTTTAATGCAACTTTCTTTCTTTCTTTCTTTCTTTCTTTCTTTCTTTCTTTCTTTCTTTCTTTCTTTCTTTCTTTCTTTCTTTCTTTCTTTCTTTCTTTCTTTCTTTCTTTCTTTCGTTCTTTCTTTTTTTCTTTGTATTGTTCATTGAACGCATATGATTGTAGATGAGAATGTTTGTGACATTTGTTGCTTGGATCGTTTTCAGGTTTCGTAATTTCAAATCTCACACAATAGACAAATAGGGCACAAATTCACCCTGAATTGTCATTCGCATGAAGGGACCTACAATATTTTCCTCCAAAGAGTGATAAAACAATACATCAAATGTAACCGTAACTGTGCTAGCATTTAGTAATTACACACACACACGCACGCACACACACACACATACACACACACACAAATATATATATATATATACATATATCAATCTCTTGCACTAGAGTACTGTTGTGAAATAAGCCATTATTTATTCTGTCCTAACTCCAAATTTATACGGTGTCCCATAAAAGATACTTATCCTCTCGAACTTCATATTTTTGGGGACATTTAGCATATAAATTTGAAATTTGCATATATACATATTCCGCATCTCTTACCATACAAGAATTGAATATCGGATTTCCCTTTTTTACATATACTACCTTAACTTTGTAAACATACTTAAGTTTTGTCTGTGTCAATAAATCATTTATGTTCTCACTCTTAAAGACCGAGGGTCAAAAGGAATGTATGAGCCAAAAATCTACATTGCATTGTATGAAGGATTGTCTTTGTTGCCATGCAAATATACATCTTGTTCCCTCTGACTCCAAGATGTACTAAATCCAACTCATTTCGGAGCTGGTCTTGCATAACTTGACTAATTATGTAACTTTTAAATTACATGTAAAAATATAACAACATTATCGATAATCAAATTAAGAATTTGTACCTACCTTTGGGTTGAATATTGCACTTTTTATACTAAATAGATCGGCTTTAAAATAGGTAATTAAATAATAAAATAATTTATGTATGTAATATGGGATGTGTTTATATCCTACTTTTCGTCCATATATTTTTGTTCTTTAGTTGTTTGTGTGTTTCCGATACAAAATGTATACCACGATGAATTTCCAAACCCAATGACAGACATTTTTATGTTGACAGGTGTCAGACCAGCCTGTAATACTGCAAATTAAATGCCATCAAGATTCAATGCACGAATTACTAAAAAAAGTAGCCAGTTCATATATATATATATATATATATATATATATATATATATATATATATATATATATATATATATATATATATATATATATATATATATATATATATATATATATACACATCACGGTTTACACCATGTTTGCCCACACTTATATGGCTTTTACTTTCTTGATATCCCCTTACATTGTGTAGAGCTAAATGAGAAACCAAACCTTATTTAGGGTAATATACATGATATTTGATAATGTGGATCTAACTATGTGTAACAACATAACCTAAATAATTTTACTGTGAAGGCAACCCTAGTTGAACATTTCCGCGCACGCGGAAGCAAACACGTGTACATGGGTACATTATATATGTTTTGATGGGCAAGCAAAAATTATAACTGGTGTTTGTCGAACTTATCACCTCAGTACTAATGGCTATATATTATTGTTCTCAATGTAGTTGTAACATGTTCTTGTTCATGGTAGAAACTTTACGTTAGAACTGGGAACAAGTAGCTGTATGTGCAGGCACAACATGTAGTCCAGCTTTTTTATTGATAAACAATCAAGTGGAGAGGCATTTTAAAAGTGACCCAGTACCAGAGAACAGCGGATGTTAATCATTTGCTGTGTCTACCCTATTGGTATAGCAGGCACCACACTTCAACGTTAAAAATGAATATTCCACAGATTGCCACTGGTTTTTCTTTGTTTCTTTTCTTTGTGTGTGTGTCTGTGTTTGTGTGTGTGTGTGTGTGTGTGTGTGTGTGGTTTTGTTTTTTGTTTGTTTTTCTTCAAAACATACAGGCCCATTCACTTCAAGCCTACAACTCATCACTTGCGCCACAGAACAACCTGTAGCGCGCCGAGTCAATAGCACAGGCTGAATGACGACGGATAACACTTCAGATTATTTATTTACTAAAATTTAGCAGAAGTTGCGAAATTCTATGGCATAGTTTGATGTATTTTTATGTTTGAATCAAATGTTAATCAGTATCATCAACTTACATAAATAACCCAACACGGGATATATATATATATATATACATATCTGTGTGTGTAACAATGCATCAATTTTATCTTAGAAAGTTGGCTACCGCGATACTAATTAACCATGCCCCCCTTAAACACCTGAGCAGAAATACGGTAGCCACAGCAGTAGCAGTATACATGTCTACTAAATGATGTCTCTGGATCTCTAGAAGGGCGGATTTTAGTGATCTGAATAGGAAAATAATCAATCTAAATAAAAGTGTCGTAAGCATAGCGCTCATTGGTGTTCAAACGTCAGAACTTTACAATAAATGTGTCTTAGTCCAGCCTTTACTGTGTATTCTAAATGTGTATGCCCCAGGTAGACAGGTGCCTGACCTTCGAATGTTGAACGCAAAATAGTCATAAATGGTAAGGAACTAAAGTCATCATGTACTGGTCCTGAAGGCATACACAATGTCTACACATAAAAATTCTAGATGTACGACCACATAAAGGTAACTACCTTAAATATAAACAGATGCAGTACTGGCAAACCATTAACAGATTGACGAACGCTAATCTAGAGCTTTGAAATGCATGTGCTGTTGTTCTCACCAGGTGGCGCTGTAACGTCGAAATAACTCGAATTTCTGATGTTCCCTACATCCAAATTATATAGCGAAAAAAAAAGAAAAGAAAAATTACAACATAGGAGTGTTCTTTTCATTGTGAAGCTCAACAGGGAGACTGCACGGAAAAATAAGTATTTCTGCGCAACTGTTATGGATGTACGGAAAGTAGGCTGCAATCGTTAGCATGTCATTCAGTGACCATATAGATGTTAACTACTTTTCTACCAGATCTTCTCGGTGTATGGTGTGAATACATCACGAAGAAAAACGTATCTTCATAAAGGACACAAACCATAAAACTACACTCTTAAACTGAATATATGCCACAGGGATGTACAAAGCACATACATGTACAACTGAATAATGTGTGAGTATATTTATAAAATATGTACCTGAATCATTGCAACTGGATTGTTACAAACAAACATCCAATTACACCTCTCGTGCGACATTGGCCTGCCAGCAACGAAAACACCTGGAACAACGTAAAAGGCTCATGGCAAGTTCTGCACAAAAGTCACACAGATTGCATGACATGTCCGCTCGACCCCAAAGGCGTTATTTACCCCATCCTGCCGCCTTTACATATGTCAAATTTTCTTGATGCATGCCAGGCCGACAGTTGGGTCCCTAATTATAACCAACCATAAAGAAAAATATATATATCAAAGTTTTTAAAGATATTCATGTCAAAACAAAAAGCTATTTTAACATAATTTAATTAATTTAGTTTACTCTATTATATTTTTAAGTATTTTAATTCGGTATTCAAGAATGACATTGTACCAATCATACTGAAACCTGAGAGAAATGGCCAGTATCGAAATCCAAGAAAGAATTTTTCATTAGAACATAAGATGAAGGCACTTGAAATCATTGATTGCCTGGTTAGGGAATGCCTAAGACATACACATGCTTTACTTAAATTCTGCATGTTCATAGGAATATAGAACACTTAGAGTATAACAATGTGCAATTGAACATATTTTGAAGTCTCAAAACAACATAGAATCTTGCCATTTGCACTATTCAACATATCTCTGAAGCGAGAGTTCACGTGTGTAAATAACGTAATGCATATCGGTATTTATGAAGTCTTGTTAATACATACCATCACGTTTATTTATTTGTTTATTTATTTATGAATTTATTTACCCTGGGTAGCCCTTTCAGAGCAAAGCTCTGTTCTTAAAAGGGGCCCAGCATACATCAAGATAATAAATACACATACAAGTAAAACACATTGAACAGTATATGCACAAAAATATATACAATACCACATAGTAGCAGGGGTACCAAAATGATTTAAAAAGAGCATCCAATTCAGAAATAGAAGTGTTTAGATGATACTTTAAAAGTAGGCAGGTTTTCTGCTCTTCTGATAAAATCTGGTATTGCATTCCAGGTGATAGCACCAATGTAAGCGAATGACTTTTTAAAAACGTTGCGATTTACGGTTGGTACTAAAACATTTAATGCAGTAGTAATTCTTGTGATGTAAATATTTACATCTGACACACGAGTCACTTCATGTGACAGATAATGCGGTGATGAACCATATATACATTTATACATTAAGACTGCAGTGTGGAAACGCCTGCGTTCACAGAGGGTTTGCCAACCTAAAACTTTTACGAACTCTTCACCTCTGATGTCTCTATAATTAAAACTTCCTGTAACTGTCCTGGCTCTATCACGTATGTTAAAGCATCAAAAATATGTTGCCAAGTGATTAGATTTCTGAACGACGGGGATCATGAAACTTTATCCCTTGTAGGGCAAAAGAGCTGGCTGTTATGCATTATGTTGCGAAATTTGTGACAGCATATTATTCAAAAAAAAAAAAAAAAAAAAAAACTGGCCGAATGAACTCTTCAAAATCCACACAAAGTACTGTTGAAAGTGATGGGAGAGCAATTGGTGCAAACATGTTTAAGATAAAAAGTTTCTTTCAAAACAGGCATACAACCAAAACCCCCAATGGACCTGTTGGTGGCAATTGGAGAAGTAACTGTTGGGTCATTGCTCAGTTTAAAACTTAGCGTGTGTGTGTGTGGGGGGGGGGGGGGGGCAGGTAATGCGTCTAGCATTACGATGTTTCAATGTTAGCATAATTCTCTGACGCTAAAAAGACTATTCCTGTTTGCTGATTATCATGTCGTACGATCGACAAGCTGAGCATAAAGAATTGTATCTCAGGAGAGTGAAAAGTAGCCTTACGTAATCTATAAAAAAAAATAATAAAGAAACTGCAAACACTTCACGCGAATCAAATGACATTATGGCAGAATAGAAAAAAACAGCTGGTGGATGGAAATTCCAAATACTACTTACGTCTTTGTGCATTACAATGGTAGCTGCTTCAAAACCATATATATATTTATATACATGTACATATATATATATATATATATATATATATATATATATATATATATATATATATATATAATAACTTAAGTGAGCACTTAGGATAACCCCACACAGTTCACGGTACATATTATCACGCTGGTAAACAGACAGTGACTGCATCACCAAATGTAAATTGGCATTCGTAATACATTGTAGTAATGGACATTTCATAGTAATCTTGCTTAAATAGCAAGCCATTCTTTTCAATGACAGGGAATACCAATTTTTACCCAGTACAAAGTAATAAACGTGATGTCTTACCGCCTTCATGGAATAAACTGTTGTGTTTTTTCATCTCTGTTTTGCGTGGTTAAGTTTTTAAAATTTCAGGGCTTCAAGCATTATTATCTTATTGCATTACATTTTTGTTTGTACAATGCTTAATGACCATAAAATACATCAACAGTCCCGTAAGATATCACAAAAATCAATCATTGGCCTGTTGCATATTTGGTGTTAATTTTGCAATTTCATTTCAATTTACAAGAATAATAATTAATTTACTGTGTTATAACAACTATGTTGATAGTTCCAGTGATTACCATCTCTGATGCCAATATGCCTCTTAATGCAATACGCTGTAGCCTGAATAATGTTCTTCTAGTGGTATGAGGATGTATGGACACAAAATGCAGATGTAATGACCATCACTGAAATTATTTGATGCAATATATGCCTTCTCGAGCTTGCAAAAGTTGATCAGAGTCATCCATAGTATGCAATATCAGAGCTCCATATATCGTAAACATTTGAAACATATTAAGCAGTGTAAGCCTTATTCTTTCTGAACATGTGCAGTTTAGTGTTCTTTTCTGCAGTGCGTTACGACCTTAAATTATAGGTCAGCGCCACCCATACTGTCGGAAACCTTGACTGCTAAGCTCATGCGCAATTGAAATAAATTTGAAGTATATTTTGATACCTTTCATGGTAGTGCAAATTTATACCACACCAGTAACACCACCTTTATTTGACATGAAATTAAAATTTTACCAGTAAAATGTTCCTGTAATGGTACATAGATTTATGTTCACAAGTTCAGATGTAGTGACCATCACAAACAATTCTCACATTGAAGTACATTCCTAAATGAACTTGAGAGAACAGATTAAGATTATCCAAATTATGCCATATCAACTTAGTAGGCATGATTCACATGCTATATATTTTGCATCTTTAGCCTTATTTTTGTTTAAAATACTAAATTTAGTCACATGTGCTAAGTCTTTGATGACCATAAAAATGTGTCAGGCTCAGCAAATTTTACAAAATTTACCATGTTTACAACGTATATTTTGGTGTTAACTTTGAGCTCTGTCTCAATTCACACTTTTCATAGACTTTGGTATGTGAAATATGCGTGTGATAGCATTTGGACGTGGGTATCGCAAAAATCATTTTCTGACATGTACTCCCTCTTTGAGCTTCAGAGTCAGGTCAAAGTCGCTAATATTGTGTGGTATAAAAAGGTCCCCATATGATACATATTTGCTGTGCATTTGGCGAAATGAACCCTTTAATCTCTCGAGATATTACATTGCATAAAGTATAAGGCATACTTCCCGTTCACTTGTAGGTGGCACCATGTAGTATTGTTCAGATTATAAGCAATCTCTTTGGGTATATTTCTCTAAAATCCTATTAGGACTCATTGAAAATCAAGCACAAGAAGGCATTTCTAATTTTTCTACTAATGTTTAGTCCCTGCAGTATGTAATGCACACTATGTGGGGCCAACAATAATCAAAGAAACCTTGATTTCCATGCATTTAACATGACCAAAAAAGGTGAAGAAGCAAACTTGGAAATTTGAGAAGCCATTGTGGAGACACCAAATGCTCATAGATAGACACAAAGACCAAATGACGGGCTAATGGACACAAATGATTACTTAGGCTGTGACACATGGTCTGCCGAACTCAATAATATGCTGTTATGCTGCTCGTCGTTATGTCATAATGCCCATCCCTTGGTTGCATCCAACGATATTTTTGCCTTCCTTCGAGGATGGCAGGGCTTATAGCTTCACTATTGTAGGACGGTCGTTTGGTACAAAGACTATTGTTTCTGCACCATAACTCAATAGGTTTTTGAGATAAGACTTTGATAGTGCCCAGACATGTACTCCTATATAAGAGTTAAGTAAATTATGAAGGTGGTTAACTTTGACCGTATAACAAAGTCACGCAGGTAATGGAAGTTTTGTTTTTGCATATTAACTAATGACGTTTGTTATGATAGGCTGTGTATCTTGCATAGAATTATATTAAAGACCTTACCCTTGGCTAGATCAAGTTTGAAGATGGACTACCTTTACTTGAATTCAAAGATCTCAAGATCAGTTTGGGTACTGTAATGCGTTTTAGTTTCCACAGATTAATTAAAACAGGTTTTACCTGTATATTGCACAGGATTGTAGTCCCTATCCAGTGCTAGATCAAGTTTGAAGATGGATGACTTTGATTTAAATTCAAAGGTCCCAAGGTCACTTCAGGGAACTTGGTTTCTGCATTGTAGCTCAGAATTTACGATATGACTTCAATATTGCACATACGAATAGTCCTCAATTGGGGCTGGGAGAGCTCAGAAGATGCATGACCTTGACCAACTTCACAAGGTCACAGGGTGGGTTGGTTTGTCAGTAGAGGGACTGTGACTTTTGCACCATAACTGGAGAAGATTTTTGGATAGGACCTTGATAGTACCCAGGTGTATATGTTTCTAGGTGAATTAAGAAGGTTGTTGACTTTGACCCTATTCCCAAATTCACGGAGGTACTGTAGTGAATTTTGGCTTCTCCACGAGAACTGGAAAAGTTTTATATGATAGGACCTATATATTGCATAGGATTATAATCCTAATCCAGGGCTACACCAAGTTCGAAGATGGGTGACCTTGACTTGATTTGAAAGGTTTCAAGGTCACTTTAGTTCACTTAGCTTCTGCATTATAACTCAGAATTTAAGTTATGACTTCAATATTGCTCATAATAATTGTTACAAATTAGGGCTTGGCGAGCGTAGGAGCTTGATGACCTTGGTTAAATTTTCAAGGTCACTAGGTGATTTGGTTCGTCAGTGGAAAGACTGTGATTTCTGCACCATAACTCAATAAGTTTTCGAGAAAAGACTTTGATAGTGCCAAAGTATATATTACTATATAAGGGCTATGTGAGGTATGAAGGTGGTTGGCCTTTACTCTACTGCCAAGGTCACAGAGCTACCATATTAAGATTTAGGTTCCGTCCAATAAATACAAAATGCTTTTATCACAAGACCTGTATATTGCACAAGATAAAATTCTTATCCAGAGTTAATGAAGTTTGAAGATGGGTCAACTTCACCTAAACTGAAGTCAAAATTTCACTTTAGTGAACACGGTTCCTGCATTGTTACTCAGAAGTTAGGTTATGACTTCCACATTGCACATTGTCATAGGCCTTATTTAGGATTGGTAAGTTTAAAAGGTTGATGACCTTAACCAAATTCCGTGGCTACCACCTGGTGTCCTGTTCGTGAACTTGGTTTCCGCATGATACCTGAAGATGTCTTCCACCTAGGAATTTTATATTGCACAGGAATGTAGCTCTCTATAAGAGCTAGATAAAGTTTTGGAATAGGTGACTTTGATTTAATTCCCAAGGTCACAAAGGTACGTTACTGAATTTGGTTTCTGCTTAACAATTGCAGAATTCCCTAAACCAGAGCTTCTATTCTGAACGTGTTTATAGTCTTCTATAAGTGCTAGATCAGTTTCAAAGAAGGTTGACCTTGACCTAATTTCCAAGGGCACATGACCACTTTAGTGAATTTGGGTTCTGCATCTATTTTCGCGGATCATGTGTGCCCATTTTGTACTAGGAATAGGATAATAAGGGCGAATAAAATGACGGTAGTGGTACATGTATGTTTTACAAAAGTGTTTTGTTTCATCATTGTTGTAATCGGGAAGCCTGAGGCAAAATGGTAAGATGGCCTAACTGATTGTTTTAAGGACTGTTGCTGGAAAAGTGTACTATTGCAGCATTTTCTAAAACTGTAACGTATACTTTCTGTATTAAGAATAATCCACAAATTGGTTTGACACATTTCCTTCTTGCGGTGGTGTTTGTAACCTAGCTATACAGCCGTTGCCATGAATGATTTTGTCATTATATGCATGAGTATGGCAAGAGCACGACACAACAAATAAACAAGCCAAAAATGTAAATAACTAAAACACCCCCCCCCCAAAAAAAAGAAAAGAAAAACAAAACAAACAAGTAACAAACAAACAAAACCAAATGACAAAAGAAGAAAACTAAAACCCCGAAAAGATCAGAAAAAAACAAAAAGCAAACAGGGCTCCTCATCGAGTATTCCTAGATCTAGTGGTAAGCATGGTATACTTATATGCATAATTTTAATTAAACACATGAATATGGTTCAGTTGATAATAATAACATTCATGACATACTTTTCAGTCCTGAATTTGCAGATTAAATTGTCGACGTCAGATGCATCAATCTTCCCACAAAGCCGTTTAGTTGTTTCTAACATACAGGAATATAGGACAGAATGAGAAAGCCTTTTACCGGAACTTATATAATCATATTTCTTCTGCTAACACTCATTAATATTAAACTTCAACATTTACATTGCATTGGGTATATAAAGTTTCTGTGGTGCATACAAAAGTTCTCCCTCTGGCACTGACGCTATTTATATACATTCTGTGCATTGCTAGCTAAATTCGACTTCATATTCATTTTATAGAGCTTATATATATATATATATATATATATATATATATATATATATATTTCTGCTTTATGTACAATGTCATCCAGATGGATTTTTCATTGCTTGTATCCACGAGAAACTGTTGAATAATTGTACAAAACATATGTGAGTTTGCATTGTGTGCATATTATAATGCAGTACACTATATTTACCCAAAGAGACAGCAGTTTTTCTGCCATACCAAAGTTTAAAACGTTTAGAAACTGTATCAATACAGGAGGACTGTGTGAACAGCCCATGCCTCAGCTGATCTTGACATTCATCACACTTGCAGCTCTATGAACTTGGGAAAGGATCAAGGAAACCATGTTCTGAGTAACTCTGGCCGTTATAGGAGAACACTTACATGTGCAACATCAAAGTTCAAATAGTTCTAAAGTTATAATGTAGAGTAAAATTCATGTATGTTGCACAGTGCCCCCACAAACGAGGTCAAGGTCATTCATGTACTGTCTCAGCATGACCTTCACACAGAATAATTAACATATGCAGCTAACTCAAAACGGATCTCAAGTTATCAAGTAGACAGTAAATTTCGTGTTAGTTGTCCTGTGAATTAGCATTAGAATGCCCATTGACTTCCATAGTAATCAATAGAAAAGCTGCATTGAACGATAAGTACCCGAATTGAAAATCCTGAAAAATCAGGAATCCA
The DNA here is from genome assembly GCA_964020975.1 of Hermodice carunculata. Taxonomy (NCBI): domain Eukaryota; kingdom Metazoa; phylum Annelida; class Polychaeta; order Eunicida; family Amphinomidae; genus Hermodice; species Hermodice carunculata. The sequence continues at coordinate 47,801,517 of OZ026629.1, read as the reverse complement.
AAGCAGTGCCACCTGATAAACAACTGCATGACCCTTTCACAACAACATATCCGTCACATACAGCTTAATCTGAGGGACGGTTCTGAGAACAAGTGAAAAATAGCAAAACCATACAAAAAATTCATAAAAAAATTGCAGCGCCACCTGGTGAAAACAATTGGGAACTAGGTGCCCCCGGGAGTGTCTGTGTACGATATCAAAGCAATTGGGTGAGCGGTTTCAGAGGAGAAGAATGTTTAATATTGCCCCCCAAAAAACAAAAAAAATTATAAAAAATCCAAAAATCAATGCAGCGTGACCATTTGGACACATATGGTAGATAGTCACCCAAGGCACACCACCACCACGTTTGAAGTAAATCTGGCTAATGTTATTTAAGTTATGACCATTACAAAAAATTCCCATGCTTTCCTGTCAAAACTTTTGTAGAGATTTTTGAAAAAAAAATCATTAAAAAATCCAAAATTAACCGGAATATGACCATTAGAACAAACCTGGTAGACACCCACCCAATGTACATCCCCACCAAGTTTGAAGTAAATCTGGATGCCGGTTTTGGAGAAGCAGTCGAACATGTAAATTAGCATTAGAATGCCCATTGACTTACATGGTAATTAATAGGAAAGGTGCATTTACCGCAAAGGAGCCGAATTGAAAAAAAAATATCATTAAAAATCAGGAATCCGCAGCAATCCCACATAGTGAGCATCTTTGTTTGGCTCTTCCATAAGGAACATGTCCACCACCTGTAAGCTTAATATTAGTAACGGTTCTGGAGAAGAAGTCAAAAATAGCTGTAACACACAAAAATTCATAAAAAATAGACAAAAATTGCAGCGCCACCTGGTGAACAAATTAACAACAAGGAGTCCCTAGAAAATGTTCCTGTGTGATATCAAAGCAATTGGATGAGCGGTTTCGGAGAAGAAGATTTTTTTTAAGATTTGTCCAAAAAAACCCCAAAAAATTTCATTAAAAATCCAAAAAATCACTGGAGCATGAACATTTGAACAAAACTGGTAGAAACCCACCCAAGGTACATTGCAACCACGTTTGAAGGTAATCTGGATGACCGTTTTGGAGAAGAAGTCGAAAAATATGAATTAGCATTAGAATGCCCATTGACTTCCATATTAATCAATAGGAAAGCTGCATTGACCGATAAGTACCCGAATTGAAAAAATCGTTAAAAATCAGGAATCTGCAGCATTCCAACATAGTGAACAACTTTGTTTGACCCTTCTACAAAGAACATATCCACCATGTTTTAGCTGAATCTTAGTTACGGTTCTGGATGAGAAAGTCGAGAATAGCAATAACACACAAAAATTCATAAAAGAAAAAAAAATAGGAAAAAAATTGCAGCGCCACCTGGTGAGCAAATTAGGAACTAGAAGTGCCAGAAAATGTTCCTGTGTGATATCAAAGCAATTGGGTGAGCGGTTTCTAAGAAGAAGATTTTTTAAGATTTGCCCACAAAAGAATAGAAAAATTCATTTAAAAGCCAAAAATCACAGTACTGTGACCATTTGAACAAACTTGGTAGAGACTCACCCAAGGCACATTTCCACCAAGTTTGAAGTGGATCTGGCTGACGGTTTTTGAGAAGAAGTCGAAAATGTGAATTGTGGACAGACGGACGACGGACGACACACGATGGACGGACGACGGACCGTCGCAAAACCTCAGCTGACTGACAAATCAGCTGAGGTAAAAAAACAAACAGGGGGACCTATGTGAGTTTGCATTGTATGCACCTTACAATATAGAACACCATATGAACTAGATATCAGCAGCAGTTTTCTGCCATACCAAAGTTCAAAACATCCAGAAACTGCATCAATAAAAAACAAAAAAAAAAAAAAAAAAAAAAAAAACAGGGAGAACCTCGTGTATTTTTATACTTATTTGTTACTCTCTTGGTTTAGGTTCCTGCCAGAGAAGTAACACTTGAGCCATTTTGTGGATGTGACACCAAGTGCAGAAATCGCCTGACAGAACATAACTTGCTCTACACAGTCTGAAACTCCATGTACACCCAGGATAACAATTTCTACGAGTTTTCCTTTCCCAATCCCTTGTCTTATATAGCACTAAAGATACTGGACGCAAGTGCCTGTGGAATTGTTTCCTCGCAAGCCTGATAAGTATAGATGCTCTTTTTTTAGGGTGTGTGTGTATGTGTGTGTGTGGGGGGGGGGGGTAGCTCCTCGTCTGTGTTTATGTATTTACTTTGTGCTTTCTTTATAACTCTGTGTATTATGTTTCTAAGAGATATACAATTTCTGCATGGAGCTTGTTATTGCCTGCGCATTAATCAGGCAAAAGGGCGTGGAGATTTCCAATTCAATAGTGATATTCAAATTTTGACAGATATTGGACAACCGGTCCTTGTTGTTGTGGAAAGCACTTGGACCAATACAGCCCAACTGGGCATTAAGAAGCCATATTTGGTGAAATAAATGGTTGAGAAATATTTATTCATGAAATTTAGCATGTTGATGGATCACACTAGTAAAGAAAAGTTGGCCATGTTCAGTGACCTTCAAATGGCCCTGACGTGATCTTTACGGTCAATTTAATGATCTTGATATGTCTTTTTGGCATTTTTCGCCTCTTTGACACATTTATATGAAGAAAATGCAAAAAGCGAAGAGAATTTGATCTGTAAAATTTTGCGTTGAGTGTTGTAAAACAAAACTGATCTAAATTGCCCCCAAAATGAAAAATATACCGATCAAATGATATTTTGCAATATTTTATTCCATAAGAAAAGAGAGTGAGAGAGAGAGAAAAAAACAGCCATACATCTTTATATTAATCAGAAATGGAAACAAAAAGATTACGCTTATTGAGTAGATTATTTTTCATCACCCGAAAACCATATGTTTAAGAAATTACGTCCATTTGAAACAGTAGACCATAAACCCATTTCCGGCAGTTTCTTGGATTCAGAAAACACAATAATAATTTCACTAACATTAAACACATTAACATAAACTTTTTTTCAACATCATCTACTCTTTTAGCTGTATCCGATGGTGGGAATATACTGTACTGAGGCAATTCGAATCTTTTCTGATATTAGGGGAAATTACCTTTTTTACCTAGCTTTACATGGATCAGGTAATTTTTGGCCACATGCCAAATATATATTTTTTTTATGATAATACCCAAACTCCATTGTTTTCAAACAAAATGATCATTTTTAGTATGTCTATAAATATCTGGGTGACAATTGATATAAAAATGTGTTTATAGGTACTTAATGACGTTCAAGGTCATTTCAAAGTCAAATGAAGATCATGTTTTATATATCTATGGCATATCTCGCTATCTGCCAATTCGCATGATGATTCAACTTGAACTTCAGAGGATAATGCCAAGTGTATTTTTAAGTGAGTAAAAATTGGTCGTTTGCCTCATAGTGGTATATTGCTGCCCTAATTTTTAAACTTTGAACCCATTTATTTTCAAGTAAACAAAAATGGGTCGTTTGCCTCATAGTGGTATATTTCTGCCCTAATTTATAAACTTTGAACCCATTTCCTGTCTACTTGCCTACGGCAAAGGACCGTTTCAGACTTTACATTGCGAATTTTCAATTCCTTTTATTCTGGTAGACAACGAAATGTGTTTCAGTATCTGCCATTCAACAATGCGTTCATTGCCAACAAACCAGATTGAGGAGAGGACACATATCAAGTCACAGTAAATATTTACAGAATATGCTGAATACTGCATGGCGTGTTAGCTGTGTCGTCCTTACCATAGGTGTAGATGGACTTGACTGATTTGTCCGCTGTACGTTTGTACTTAAGATTTGACACCCATGACTGTTTTTTCCACAAACAAACATGTATGTTTTTCAACCAAACCCACAAGTGTCCTGCATTCCGTCATTGACATTTATGCTCTGAGTTTTAAAATGAGGTGTAGAAAAGGACTCCAGCGCCAGGATTTCAAATACGT
>OZ026629.1:47750045-47795045 GCA_964020975.1 Hermodice carunculata | reverse complement strand
ATATCATTAAAGATTTAAGAGTAAGCGTTTCGCTAAAATATGTGTAGAATTTTTAACAATTCGTTCAAAATGCAATCCTTGACATGTGACTTTTCGTTCTTGATTTTTCCCAGAGCTACATTTATTTCCAATTCGAATATCTTAAAGTCTATTTCTGAAATAAAAGACGGACCAGTCTGCTTAATATTCTCAAGCAATATTTTCATTTCACTTTCCTAACAAGTGTATCTGGTAACAGTTTGTGACATTATACGCAAAGAATGACAAAGCCAATGCCTGGGACTAATGTTCTCCCTGTAATTAGGTGTATATGTTACCAAAGCTTCTGATCTTTAAAAAGTTCACAATATCATTTGAATCTGTTTGTTGTATGTTAGGTAAAGGTTGCATTTATTTTATCTTTGAATTAATCTTTTTCTTTCTTAGATATTGTTGTATTTGATTATAATCATTATTATTTTTTTGTTTTTATTTGTTTTTTTTAATTGTGTTGTTGTTGTTGTTGTTTTGGCTTTTTTTGTTTTTGTTTAGTTTTTTTGTTTGTTTGTTTGTTTTTTCATAGTTTTCTTTATTTTTGGTTATTCTTATTACATGTTTGACGCAGGAGGAGCTATGTTCATCACCATACAATTGTTTTGCCGTTTGTTAAATATCAAAATATATCTTGCAGCAGTCCCTTGTCCTATTCGCAGGAAAAAGTATGAACTTTTTTAATTTTGGTTTACTAACTTTCAATAGAAGACAGCTTTCTTTATATAATTTCTTGTTTAAATCTAAAATCATTGTGTCAATATTATCTTATTTTTTCATATCAGAAGGTCGATGGGAAAAATATCTATGTTCTTGTTTACTTACCAAACCTAATGCTTCTATAAATATTTCAGGGTTCCTTTAGTCCCATATGTATAATTCTGGGAGGCGCTCGAGAACTTTACATGAGACACACAAAGGTACTTTGCCACGTCCTAAAACACCAACAGCATATTAAATGGCACGACATGATGATTAGTCAGTCAGGTAAGGCCATGGGTTAGTACACTTTGTATTTAAGAGATAAATGAACGGTCAGCCAAAAGATAGACAATACCCGTTGGCTGTGTGGCATTGAAACACATACCCTTCCCTGTCATGTTACCGAGCTTGCGGCCTTTAAGACATCGAAGACCCATTGAGCAACACATATGGAGTAAAAGATTGAATCTGATATGTACCTGCACAACGTTGACCATACTCGTCACCTTTGTGTATTCATATTAGATCTATTTAGTCAATACACATTATTACCAGATTACAAAAATCAACAAATGGTATGATACAAATCATTATCAATTGAGATATCCGCTGGACATCCAGGCTGTGGAGCTCCTGGACAGAAATATTGTACACTTGTGGTAAATGAGCAGTCCTTACAGTATTTTCATACCAGCTTACTACATATTGTATATATTCTATTATATGTTTTCTCTTCTTTTCTTCCTAACCTTGTATCGTGTATAAACTGTTTACTGTGATGAATCATTTCATTTACTATGGACCTTTAATCTGAAATAAAGCTATCTTATCTTATCTTATCTTATCTTATCTATATCAATAGTATACATAAAAAATGTAAACTGTATGCCATCAGGGAACGAAAATGATATTACCCTGGCTGAAAAACAACACACTGCACCCCCCCCCCAAAAAAAGCACACACACACACACACACTACCCCTTTAAAGTCACACAGCCTATTGTATACAAATGAATTTTGGTAGAAGTGCAAGGACGTAACGAATTACTTGTGTGTCTTCTGTAAGACTAAATCAGAAACATTATACCACACATAGATCATAAGGGTCGAGTTGTGAAGCAATTTTTAAATACATTTGATAACAAATGGGCAGTTTCACGGCCATCCTTGGCAAAATATTAAAATAAATCTCAAAAGACGTCATACTAAAACCTTTGTTGAGTAACGATATCTTTACTTAGGCTCAATATGGCCATATTTCCGGTATATGCTGTATTATTCAATTGTTAACTGTCATGGAGGAATTGACGGATCTACTTTGTGGAAGATACCCTGTGGACATTATTTACTTTGATTTTCGAAAAGCGTTCGACTTTGTACCTCATCGATATCTTTTATAAAGATTGACAGCTCAAGGTACTCAAAGACTAAACATCGGCTTGGATTTAAACTTTCTTATTGATCGACGTTGAAGAGTTGTTCTCAATGGATGTAAGTCATCCTGGGCCGAAATAAGGGGCAGAATACCTCAGGGATCTGTTTCAGGTGCCAGGATGGTTTGAGGCGCGTTGGGGACCCTGTCGACTTTGACCCCGTCCAGCTCATAAAAATTGATCGTTTCACCCATAAAACTATATATGTTCATAATCGTATGGATGTCTAGATTTGTAAAAACAGAATTTCGAATCAATTTAGATTTTTTTTTTCAGACGATTTTCGCTGTTTTGTGAGTGGGTATAGATTCACAAGTTTATTTCAGCTCGTTTGCACAGTATTCAATTTTAAGATCTGCAACCTCTGAAACGATAATATAGACCACTACCCAGGAACCGATCAAAAATAAAAAAAACGGTTCCTGAGTTAGACATTAATTTTGATTTACCCGTTTATTTTGAGATGATATATCTATCCGTGTTTGATTGACGTCATTTTAAAATGTGACTGATCTTGTGAAAATTGACTTCCGAGAAAATCGGTTTCAAAGGTCATGGCTCTGATTTTTACAAAGAACGGACTGTCATGTGAAAAAAAAAAAAGCTCATTCCCTCTGATCGAACTTTTCAGTATGGGTGGAGTATATAAGAATCTTCAACTTTGATATATTCTTGGTGTCCAGCCTCTCCAAGGCAGCAATTAGGGCAGGTTCCGTGGTTTGCACTTGGGGCATACAGTCCGCCACAATTTTTCCACACTCCTCTAGGCCCTACAATGAAGTAGGGGAGTTCTGGAGGATGAAAGGCTTGATGGCCGGAGCAGTGCCACACAGATGGCTTGCAGAACCTTAGGATCCAGGATCTCTAAATCAGTGCCTTGTCACCGAATATATGCAATGTAATCCAGCACCTTCTCCTGGGGGCCTGGATGTGATGCAAAAGGTGCATGCTGAAATTTACTATGGACCATACCTCCTCAAGAATTTGTCTTTTAAACTTGCAAATGTGCTTGTGTCTTCTGCACTGAAGTTGTCCACAGAATTTGCAGCCCTGGCGTACAAAAGTAGTGAAAATGTCCCCACCATTTGTGCATCATTCAACCTTCTCAGCTGGGAATATGATTCAAATTGTTATGAAAAAAGCACTGGCAGTCCTCAGTGGCTTGGCCCGTGAAGGGCTGAGGGAGGAGGGTATTATATGCAATATCGTCTTTTTCAGACTCTTGGTGAAAGGGTTGCCTGCCAAAACCTAGGGACGAGGTTTAGTGGCTCTCGCAGTCGTGAGCTGGTGGGCTATCTATGGCATGTAGTCCATCATTGGTGGGAGTACCTGGCATACTGAGGTCTGTGAAAGATCAATTGAAGTCACACTAGATCAATAAAAAAACAACGAGGTACCAAGGATGTTCACATTGTAGCTCCCCACCACTTGTTACAGTTAAAAAATAAAAGGACCCTTGGCCTTTCATGATTTTATTCCAACAAAGTTGTGCAGTTGTTGGTCCAAAGGACCCAAGGCCAAGACTGCCAGTGCCCAAGCTGCCGTGCTGCTATAGCAATGTACAGCCAAGCTCTGGTCCAGCTTCGCAGCCAAAGTTGGCTGCGTCACGACCCTATTAGGGCGTGACCTGCAAGGCACTGCTACAGAATTAGAGAAGGAGGCGATTGTACATTTTCATTGGACAGAAGTTGTGATGAGTACATTATATTACGTATTAATTGTTCACCAGGCAAACAATTTATTGCGAGAGCTAAAATTGGTGGTATCATGTGGACCAGAGGTTGACTGCACAGCCTATTTACCGAATTGTCTTGACTCTGCCATTTTATTTCATTTTGTACATGAACATTGGGAAAAACGTTATCTATATCATTATTTTCTTTCAATCCGAAATGTGGGCCTGAAACGGGATCGCAGGCAGATAAATATGTGGAATAAATAGATTATATGCGTATATATTGATAAAATCATTTTTGATGCACGAGATGGGAGTGCCGTAGAGGGACAACTTTATTTATTTATTTATTTATTTATTTATTTATTTATTTATTTATTTATTTATTTATTTATTTATTTATTTATTTATTTATTTGCTCATTCATTCATTCATCTATTTACTTATTTATTTATTTATTGAGATCTATCTTTAAATTCATAAATCATTTAAGCATTACAGCTACAGACCTATGCAAATAAAATTAATATTCGGTTTCATACTTCCTATATTCATGTCGTGGTCCAGCACGAAAATAAGCCAAGACAAGATTCCCTTGGCATTTGGTGCTCGCATTTCATTCATCAAAGTTTGGTGTGCTTTCAGCAATTATATTGCGCAACGCTTGCATATGTGTGAATAAAATATTATCGATCAATAAATCTATCAATCAATCAATCAATCAATCAATCAGTCAATCAATCAGTCAACATTCAGTGATAAAAGATAAGTACATTTCGACCTAGTGATGATCTTGATTTTTTTCCTTTTGCTTATGTAAAAAAATACGCAACTTATTAATTGCAGGAAAATTTATCTGTTAATTTTCCCCGAATTTATAAACATTTGTGTGCAATATTTCCCTAAGGGGTTACATGTATCAATACAAAAATCGTCTTATCTTGATTGATAACATGGCGATGGTCTTTTTTAAATATATTTTTAATACTTTTGGCTAATTTTTTGTACAATCTGAGGGCAAATTGCCAAATCAGTACGATAATGAATAAAATGTGGTGATTTCGTCAACCATATCAAGGCAAAATTTCCACTCGAAACTCCCCAGAATACAGAATTTTGCATGCTCAAATTCATTTTTTTTAAAGGGGAAGGGAAATGTCCCCAGACCCCAGTAGCATGTGTTTGGGGCTTACTTTGGCCCTTTATGATACATATGGGTCACGTGGGCCACTCGAAAAAATAATGTACTCTTTTGGACTACCTGGGTCTCTGAGTTTCTAGCACTGGCCATGGTGGATCAATATTCATTTGGGCAGGGCGGCTTGAAAGTAAATGTACCTTTTTTTTTCTTTTTTGTTCTTTTTGGTTTGCACTGATTTTAGGAAAAGGCCTTTTTAGTAGGGGATGTCAGGCTACCGAAACCACACATATATGTTTGCTAGGCCATCGGAGACTTGGACATTTATTGAAAAATGTTTAAAATGGATGCTCATTCCCCTTTTACACGTGACCTCTTTTGACGTCAGTTTAATTTGTTACCTGGGCACAGCCAAAGGCTCTTGTTTAATAAACTCATTAAATTATCAATTCTGAACTGTTGCATGGAACATTGTATTAAATTTAAATACTGACACGCCCCTGGCCTGGCCTATAGCCACAGTGCGTGTGTGTGATATTTTGTGGACTGTTGTAACCTTCAGGAATATAAACAAGGGCTGAGTCTTTCAACTCCTGTTTGTATTGTTGACCAATGAAAACAGAGCACACAGGTAACACACACCAAGGCTGAGTCTTTCAACCCACGTCTGTGTGCCGTCTCAATAGGGGAATGATGACATCCACGTGCTAAAACTGCAAATTACGGTTCTACTCATTTATTCTAGACCTGGTATACATTCCTTGCATGTATAGAAACACAAATCCCCTTTGTATGTACAAACAGGCCTGTCGTATTCCAAGGCTGAACTGAGCCAAGACAAACTACGCCAGAAGACTGACACCTAACTACTGACTACTACAGGTTGAAGACTGAGCTCCCCAACTAACTAGTACCACTGCTCAACTGATAGCTACTACTATTACCTATTACCCTAGTAATACTGAACTGGACTGCTGGTTGGCTGTTGCTTATACAGGGGACATCAGTCATTTACCCAGGAGCTAGTAGGTTAAACTTAAATGACCAGCCTCCAGGAAGTAACAAGGTTAATTTGACACTTTAAACATTTGTATACCTATATGGTCCGAAGCATGTTGACCATACAGGGATGAAAAGGTCAACATTTTTGCCTTGCATCTGGTATTACAAGGCCCGTACTGTGTGGTAGCGTCCAAAGAAAGGAGGTTCATTAACTGGTCTCGGGACAAACATATCCTGGCTGGCCCACTTTCCCACCCTTTTACCCACACCAGATTTCTTGTACATACAAAGAGATTATGGGCCCCGGGCAACAGCCCATCAGATGGCCACATTTGAATCTTTGACCGGTGTTAATTTCAGCACTGACCACGGCTCCATCAAGCAATTTATAAGGAACTCTGTTTGTTTTATGAAGGGGAATAACATTTATCTGTCCAAACGAAAGTATAATTTTGTGTTTCCATGCTTCAAATTTGACGCAAACAGTTTGGGATGTTAATTTTTTTCCAGCTAGGCCTGAACAGTATGTTTACATAACTGCAGCGTCATCTGTTGACAGAATTGCAAACTTTCATTTGAACCAGTTGATCTACCGTTTCCACTCATTTGGCATTCCTAATCACTCCAAAAGTGATGCTAAAGTTGAACACATTGTTTACTTATAGTGCAGCCGTGAGTGTGTGTGTGTGTGTGTGTGTGTGTGTGTGTGTGATGCTCTAAGGTTGGTAAATCGATGAAACTCTTTGCTTGCATTAACTTACAAACACTTAAGTTGAGAGTGGTAATTTGACAATAAGCGTAGTGATTACAATGACGTTCCACCTTACAGGGTGATCAGCTGGGTGACCGGTGACCTGTGTAGGCCTCTATGCGCAAAGTGCTGCATTGCGGGGGGGGGGGGGTAATTATTAGAGTTAAAAAAGTCTAGCCATGATAGAAAAAGAATTTTATACTTCCCACCCATTGATCGTGTGAATTTTATGAGCTACGTCGGAAACCATTACCTCAGCAATACCGCTTCGGTCTTTATAAGCCGACGTTGGTTATAGAATCCACACCATCACTGGGTGAAGAGTATTAGGACCACAATTTTTTTTTTCTTAGTTTACGGGCTAGATGACGAAAAATTGAAAATAGGAGGGAGCCTAAACAGTCCAAGATAATGCAGATTGAGAAAAATGCTCGTTTTGGTTGGCTCTGTCAAGCTATGTAATTTGGATAAGTTTATAAACCTGGAATTCTAAACCGTGTGAATTAGAAAGAAACAGGGTAGAGCTGCATGTACATGAGAAAGGTGTTAATTAACGAGATGTTAAATGACTTTTCTTTAGGCCTATGTGCTGGTTTTGAAATCAAGAAAGTAATAAGTCACACTTTTTTGTTAATTAGAAAAATGACGAGGACTTACAAAGAAGGGTACAATTAAAACCTTAGTTTGTGTAGGTCATCTTGAAAGGCATCCAATCAGTAACTTGTTATGATGCCCATGCATGTAATATGAAATTACCAGTGTGACAAGGGGAATCATTGCCTATTCTATATTCAACCCTGACATCTCTTAGCTTGAATTGTGCCAAATGACAAAAAATAAATATCTAGCACTGACAAGCTTACAGATTGTTTCCACTGTAAATAAGCGCTTTTGGATAATTTTGACAATTTCAAAATATTTTGTAGTTTTGGTGAAATACACTGTTTGAATTTAAGTACAAACGATTGCAAAATTCAAACCAAAATAATATATGTTGTATACATTGGTTCCTCAAGGACTGCTATTTGGCATGTATATAATTGTAGGTACTTACAATGCAGTACAATATTCATTTAAAATCCCTCATAAGGAGACCACTCCCATATTACAACTAGCTTTTTATAACCACACTTTTGTTTACATTTACAGTCTGTCTGATCTAATGAGACCTCTAAAATGAACCTTTTTTGTCACATTATTCTGAACAACTTCGATGTGTGTTGATCCTGCTATTGCCTTTCACCACAACCCTACATACCTATGAGTTTCTGCTGGACCAGGAAGAAGAAATTTCTTCATAAAAACTACTAACAAAATCTCAAAAATCAGAACTTTTGAATTTATTTATAAAAACCTTTGATTTCCTGGCACAGTTCAAAATAAACCTTAAGGTAGTGATTAGAAAAAACTAACATCAACTCACATGTGAGATCGGTGCTTCATCATTGCACAATAATTAGTTTCTTTAGAAAAATCAAATTTCGTTAAATAACCAGTATTTTAAGTGGCCATTAGCAAGAAAATTATGTGATGTTCAAAGAAAATGCACCAACGTCTATGTGTAAGCTTGTATGGCTATATGGAATACCATGAACATGTGATATTGAAATTGAAGTACACGATAGGATATCTAGGGTCATGGGTCTCTTTACGAGTTAAGATAGACTGTAGATCAGTTTCCTACATTACAACCACTCCCAGATAAATCTTTATCTGATGCTTTATAACGTGCATCCTGACATGATCATTGATATGCTGTACATTTTACCACGGACACTCTAATTCTACACAAAACCAAGTAAAAGTCCTACCGATAGTGTTGATTTCCTAAGTTGAGTTGTTAATATTTCCGTTGCACAAAAATGTAGCTGGTTGTTCGTCAAAATTTAAAAAGCAAACTTACATCTAATCCGTTGTACCATTTTTTATGATATAATAATTATGTACATGTACAGTGAAGAAAAACAAAACCTTTCAATTGAAAGCTCCCAATGCATAAGACAGTACACCATTTCGCAATCCTGTCTTTTTTACAATTAGTATTTTATTCATAAATGTGTTCCGACGAGAGAGTTAGCAATCAACAATTGAAGCTGTGCTGTAACTGACAAATTACGTCTACACTACTGGAAACCTCTGCCATCATATGAATTCAAGTTGCACGTCACTCGCGGCCCTGCAGGATGTTATGATTACAATGAACCAATATGCAATACAACCCATATTCATGGAGATTAAGGACGCATTCATAGTCTAGTCTGTGACGTATAGCTGATGGGGATCGGGTGCAGGTAAAGCTGCTGCTATATTTTTGACTTCTTTTTGAATATATGATCCTACAACCGAAAGCTACGTCTGAAATTTAAAGTATTTTTGTGCATAAATCCAAGTCTTTATTTCATGAACCCATCCCCTAAATCTTTACTTGATTATTTTGCTCAGTATTATTAACTTTAGTGGGTAGATTATATTCAGGGCAGCAGAATATCGCATCTTAATATCATTAAAAGGCAATCATTGCTGGATCAATATCCTCCTCGCCTCATTTATAACCTTGCTAATCACAGGTTTCAATTTGGAATGACTGTAGTCAATAAAAAATGCTATCACTGTGACCCAGATACTTGACCTACTGACCTAATTTCATGCATGACACACTCTTCTGCCCAGATTCACTAGTGTGTAAGGTTTCATGATTCTAAGTCAAAGATTCTGTATGTGTGTGAAGTGTCATGAAGCTCAGAGCTGACTAAGTCAAATAGTAAAGGAATTATAGCTCATACACGATTTTACAACGGTATGTCACTCTGAACCATATACTTGACCTAGCGACCCACTTTTGGTTCATGACACATTCTTATGTCAAGTTGCACCTGTGTGTACAGCTTTATTAATCGAACTTGAAGGACAACATAATTACAGCCCGGACACGAAGTGCCATGTAGTTTTACTTGATTGTGTCACCGTGACTCAGATACTTGATCCAGTGACCTGCTTTAGGTACATGACACACTTATGTGTAGATGCATCTGTACGTAAAGTTTCATTAATATAAGTTCCATATTAAAGGGATTAACGTCAGACACGACTTTAAAAGAATATGTCACTGTGGCCTAGATACTTGACATAATGACATATTTTTGGTACATCGCACATCTTTATGCCCGTATGCAGGGCGTGTAAAGTTCCATTAATCTATGTTGAAGAACAAGTGAATTGTGGGCCTGACACGAGTAGCAGAGACTCCGATACTTGACGCGATTTTAAAAGGATATATCACTGTGACCCATATACTTGACCTAGCGACCCACTTTTGGTCTATGATACACCGTTATGCCTAGATGCTCCTGCGTGTAAGGTTTAATTTATTTCACTTGAAGGACAACAGAATTATAGTCCGGACACGAGGTGTCATGTACTTTTACATGATTGTGTCACTGTGACCCAGATACTTGATCCAGTGACCTATATAAATTACGTAGCAAAGTCATTCATTCTTCCGCACTTGCTATCCCCCATGCGTCCTGTCATGAGCGAACCAAGTCGTTGTGCCTGAGGAATGCGTGACGATTAGCCGGTCTCGACTGTAAATTTTAATGACAGGAGCAGTAATCTTGGAAAACGCATCGGCACGTTTTCTTGTAGGTAAGTACCAAGATCTTTACTGGATCTGGACCCAGATTTTACAGACTCATTATACACAAGTTACGGGGAAATGCTGCGCATAATTACTTTTATAAATTTTATGAGTGCAATTGTTGGGAAAATGGTCATTGCTGCAGAGAATATCAGGACATCTAGTGATAAGTATTGGAACCAACTTAGGTCGTACACAGATGGCAGCATCAAGTGTTGCGCCCCTTTGTGGCGTAACACAAAATCTACCCAGTATAATAAAGTGTATTTCGGGTGCATTGGGTTGTCTTTCATTAGGTTTGATGCGGCCATTGCTTTTATCTTGTATTTTTTATCAGCTGCTACTTGAACTATTTTGTTTCGCAAATCTGATGCTGTCATAGTGAGGAAGTTGAGGGACTCCCCCATGCCAATACGTTCTACAAGCTTAGATGCGTGATAATGCTGGTCATATATAACGGGTATTGCGACAACTGGAACAGCAGAGAGTATTGCTTCATGGGAGCTGCTGACGCCACAGTGTGTGACAAATACGCGTATCTTACCATGACGCAAAATGTCTCCTTGAGGCAACCATGGCAAAGTTTTTACGTTGCTTGGTAATGTTTGTGACACTTCACCTTCATATTTCCAGAGCACCCTATATGGTAAGTTTGAAAATGCTTCAACAAACAGAGAAAATTTTTCGGGAGTAAGTTTCCTTATGATTGTCCCGAAGCTGACCAGAATTGCTCCATATTCACCCGAACCGTCCAAAAATTGTTCCAAGTCAGGGGGAAGTGGTTTGTGATTGTCGTGAAACAGGCCACCAATCATAATTACTCTTGGCATTAAAGGCCTCGGTAAATCAAAAGCAAAGTGACCATTTACAAATACGAGAGAACATCTCTGAAAGGAGTGCCTAGCATCCAAAGTTTTGTTCATGTTATGCTTTACACGGAGATCCTGCATTACCGATGATAAAGCCCAGTTATAATAATACAGGTATATGAAGTGCTCCTTGACGTTATGTAATCGTTCCCAGAAGTTCATTTGCCCAGTCCCATAGCTGGTAGTTACCGTGGGCACAAATGATGGTAATGCGGGAAAAAACAAATCGCTGTCTACAACTGGCCCGTTGTTTGAAAACAAAAGCGAGGGAATGTCCAGGTAATCTATTATAAGTCTGGAGCAAAAGTCTACCATGTCTGCAAAAAATATGTCAAACTTCATATCCTTGGCCATTTCTAGAATTTTGCTGCTCAGCAGTTTGTTACAGAAGTCACTTTGGATTGTTAAGAAAAAGTCGATACCTTCTTTTGCGTTTCGATTCAAAGACATGTTCTCAATAATACGGTCGTCTGGCTCTGGCTGCTGTTCCTTGGCAGTTATAGGGAACTGCAACAAATGAACAGACTTCTTCAGCACTGCCGACTTGTAGCGACTGTGAATCAGAATGGTAACGTTATGGCCTTGGTCCACCAGTATATTACTAATTTTTTCCATGTTAAGAAGTCGCGAGTTGACTGAATTGGACAGAGGGTATACGAGTATTTTTCCACCTATTGTCCCACCACATTGTAAAACAAGAATCGCCGAAACTGAAAACGCAATTAAAAATATCCGGCCCATGTAAGATGTTCAGTTGGCAACTTGAAAAGCACAGGCACCGCAAACAGTATGAACTGCTATACGTATTTGGAGACTCTTGTCAGATGTCACCGAGTACTCAACCACAAGTCTGTTGCTTTAAACAGATTTGATTGCCTTAAGGACTTTATACGACTGGTCAGTAGTTCAACTCACGTAAACTCGACCTACATAGATATAATACTGAAGACGGGTACGCGTATTGATTGAGATTTCAAAATTTTAAAAAGTGGTATTTAAGTTCATGTAAAAAACAGCGAGTCTTACGTAATAAGTAAGTGATAGTTTTATTGACATCAGGAGGTCAACTTGACTCAAATGTCACAAGCAAATGCACTAAAATGGAATGCACTCAGGCACACATACGGTGATTTCTAAAGCGTTCAAGTACAGTATCATTGAAGTCCTATCATATCGACCACAGAGGCTATTGAGTACTACAGCTGCGGGTGGAAGAAGATAGCAAAATGACTATGGAGCAAAGCCTGCAGACACAGTTACTTCATATGAACTTTACCAACCTCTTATAACTACCTTCATGTAAACATCACATTTATTATTATAATAGCTTTACAAGGAAGTTTCATAAACTACAGCGACACGATGGTGCTGCAACCCTCGGTGGAAACACAAACAAAATGCCATAGTGGTAAGTCCTGGAGTTATTTCCTGATTAATTACAATGTTGTTAACAGCATAACAATCATTTCAACAAAACAAAACGAAAACATACAGCAGTTACTAATTCTACGATAGAGTGCATATAAGTAGCTGCATTCGGTGCACTTGCAAAATTTACTGGTTTACTCTGAATAATAATAATAATAATAATAATAATAATAATAATAATAATAATAATAATAATGATAATAATAATAATAATAATAATGACAAGGACAATTACAATAGTGATGATGATGATGATGATGATGATGATGATGATGATGATGATGATGATGATGATGATGATGATGATGATGATGATGATGATGATGATAAAAATTCGTATCCTACAGGCACAAGTGCAAAAGACAAAAAAAATCGGAACTAAGTTTTGGGAACTTCTATGCGGCAGCTTTTGAAGCACTGCTGGCTCTTAAAATCTGATGGTGTCTAGGTTTCTTCTATCAGATATGGTGGCTCAATGGTGGAAACCAAAAGTTTTTTTTTTTTTTTTTTTATCATAAAACCTCTTAATTACGAGATTTTATCTCGTAATTACGAGGTTGCTGGGACTGCTTGGAATTTACATACAGATGTTCCCCAGCTGTACCACTTCCAGCTTTGCAAATAAGTTGATAGTATTATAAATATTTAATTAATTTCACTAATTAATACTGTAAGGCCTATTGCTTTCATATTAAATAATTGGCCACTTGGTGGCTCTACTATTTTTGTCTATTTTTTATAAATTTCTTTGTGTTGACTAAATTTCTCATCAAAGCCTGCACAGAATGCTTTTATTTTTTTTAGAATTTTGCACAACTTATGGATCATACAAGTTTGCGAAAATTGTTTATTATCAACAAAGTTGTAGACTGTTAAAGTTACAGCTATGTAATAAAGCATCTTCACCCATACAGCCGAAGTGAGTGACCTAGTGAAATGTGATGCGCTCTTACACAAGTGAGTACATTATGTGTTGTATACCGGACAATCCCGTATGGTATGAATTACTTGATTGCCATTCTCGGGGATGAGATGTGCACCAGCGTAAGTAGTTAGCCTTGCACAATGGGTGAAGATAAAGCTGATTGTAGACAACTACACGCATGGAGCAGCCCTCCATTAATTGGATCCAGCAGATGCACGTTTGTACAACATTAGAACGCAACTTGCCTTGAGCATATGAAAACGACCAATCAGTTAGCCACGTCAGCTTCTTCTAAATCTTGTAGAAGAATCTTCTACGGAATATTCAGTGATCCCAGGCAAGCGCTGTGATTGGACCAATAGTGACTTCATGCGAGACTGGCAAGAACAGCCCACACCCTTGCGCCCGTGGATTAGCGGCCACCTCACTCTGGACGACCTGTAATATGAGGAGCTAAAATGGGCAACACATTTATTGAATCAGAAAAGAGAATGGGAATAACTAGAAAAGAAGATTTGCTTCAAAGCAAATCTGTCTGTGTGCCTTCAAAAGTTGTAAATATTAAATGCTACAAATTTTATCCTTTGGTTCTTCACATTACTTTAAGCTTATGGCTGGATGAAAATTTCAAAGTCAAAATGACCTTGACCTTTGACCTTTACAGGTCCCATGTATGTTGCAAAAATGTACAGTATTACAATACCCACAATTTAAGCCCAACATGAAACAAATCGCATGAATATTGACCAGGTTATGGCAAGATGAAACTTTCAAAGGGACAAATGACCTTGAACTTTGCCCTTTTGAGGCTACAAGTTCTTATATAAATGTGAAGTGTTGCAATACCTACAATTTGAGACCACCATGATTAGAATTGGATGGAAACTGGCCAAAATATGACTGGATGAAACTTTCACAGGTCCAAATGACCTTGATCTTTGACCTTTAGATATCACACGTAAATTTCAAAACCGTGCAGGGTTACACTAGCCACAATTTGAGCCCAACGTGATCAAATTTGGATAAAAATTGACTAAGTTATAGCTAGAAGAAAGCCACCATTTAAAGAAGCCTTTGGCCTTGAAATGACCTTTGACCTTAAGATGACCTCTACCTGAAGTGAACCTTGACCTCAAAATGTCATTTTGGCTTAAAATTGACTTATGGCCTTGACATGACCTTTGACATTCACAAGACCTTGACATTTGAGAGATGACCTTTACCTTGCTATGATCGAACTCCTATACACTCGGAACCACATCTACCATAGTATATAAGATATTCAATTTTAAAACTTTAATTAGTCCTCATTTGCATAATTTTGAAGAGTGTGACCTCTAGTATAAAAAGGTCAGACTTTGTATATAGAAGTATAATTATGGCAGGTTTGGAGTTTCTACATGTAATACTTTCAAATGAAGTGTCGGACAGATTTGTCTGTAAAGAAAGAAAGAAAGAAAGAAAGAAAGAAAGAAAGAATTCCTAGAAAAACAATATGTCTGTGTTGACACACAGACATAACAAGCTACAATGAAATTGCTTTCCGCATTCCTGAAAATATAGGTTGACTGGCAGTGAAGAAATTCATGTATCCCACATATCCAGAATTATCACGAAGATGCCTTTGCAATGCCCTCACAGTGTGATATAATGTCTGGGGAGGATATTATTATTATTATTATTATTATTATTATTATTATTATTATTATTATTATTATTATTATTATTGTTGTTGTTGTTATTATTATTATTATTATTATTATTATTATTATTATTATTATTATTGTTGTTGTTGTTGTTATTATTATTATTATTATTATTATTATTATTATTATTATTATTATCATCATCATTATTATTATTTTTATTATTATTATCATTATTATTATTATTATTATTTATTCATTCAGGATTTACCCTATTTACAACGAGGGCGCCTAACACCGGGGTAGTAATGCAGGCGCATCCAAAAAAGATATGTGTACAATGTTTCACTACACTTACGAAATAAAAAAATATCATACATAGTAAAATATGGTTTCCCGTCAGTCACTTCGCTTCTTGCACTAAATAAGACAGCCAGTAGTTAAGTTTGTCATCTGACATCGCAGTAATATTTAGATCATCAGGAAAGTATTCTCCATGTCTACCCATTTCTTTTGGGCTCTTGTGCTTTTCGGAACTGTATGATTAATTTTCTGTTTTAACATGTTTCCGTTATTGGGGAGCGAAACCTGTTGCATTTGTTTGTCTCTTTGCCTGGGAGCAAATTGCAAGGGCTTTGTAATGAATAATGCTCACCTGTCGTCCTCTGGTCATTTGTGGTTTCTACCCCAAGCAGGTCTTACTAGCAGATATCTGTTAAATCACCCGGAATGATATCCAGCGGAGTTAATTTATGATTCAAAAAAAAAAGCTTCACACTGCATAGCTATCAGCTTTTTCAAAATGCCGAATGTTGGTATAAAAACTTGATCGACACACACTTTCTTGTGTGTTCCGCACGTCTGTGCCTCGCGAAAAGGTGTGGCTCATATGCTGGTCAGGGGGTGTGAAATGTGTGAAAAAGTTGTCACATGGATGAGCTAGCCAAAGTTTAACTTAATGAATATTGCGTGCTTCTCCATGACAGGGGGTATAGCAGTTCGCCCAATCATGTCAGTCACTCATTTATTTAATTTGAAGAACCAATGGAATTGCGTTCTAAATCGGTCAGAGTTTTAGATGTGTCTACGGGTTTTGAATGACTACGTTACGCTGACACTTCTGTACGTTTACTGTAAAACCCGTAGATACGTCTAAAACACTCTAACCTATTCGTATAATTCGTATATTTTCGAAGCTTATGCCATGGTAAGTGCAATTACTCAATTTGAGCAGCAAGTTGCTATTTTTCTATAGTTATTTGATAATTAAAATCTTGCTTGAACAACTGTATTAATCTGCTGAATATATTGCTTAAGAGAGACCGGGTTGTTCGCCTACCGCAGGATCTTTAGAGACCACAGTCAGCACGAAATAATTACGTGACACATTTACATGCTACTCGTTAGTAGGAGGTTCGCTTCAGGTAAATCTATAACTGTGTATTGATGGATCCGAACGTCTGTTATCTTGGATCCGAGGCTCATGGTTACAATTAAACATTAATGGGACAGTGCTCATGGAGTTTCTTTTGGTGTGGTTAATTTTGACCTTGTGCGACCTTGAAAGGCCAGACTGACACATTGGCAACATATCTTGGTAAGATGGAACATTGGGCCTACTATGGACAAGGACAGACACGTTTACGAGCAGTACGAATACAGAAGAGTGAAGTCTCCACTTGCAGCAGCAACAGCAGGCAGGATCATCATGATTATCTTGCATGGAGTTAACGGCTGCATCACGCATGCGCTTGTAACACTGGATGAACGTTCAAAATTGATTATGTCTTGGACATTAAGAGTCCGCATTTTTAGGAGCGCTTCGTTTGAATCTCTTGTATGCTTGATTGCGGTGCCTCAGCGGGTGCTTTCTGCCTCAACAGCTGTTTTTGCAAGTGATCCAAGATGTACCTTTGGATCTTATTAAAACATCTCGACATGGGTCAAAATACTTTCGAGTACATGTATCAATCAATAGGTAGGAACTTGCAAACATTACGCATGGCAGACAGTAAATATGTTTTGTTACCACGGAACGGGTGGGTCTCGAACCAGCAACCCTCGGCACCAAATACGCACCCAGCCGAAAATGGTAAACCCAAGCACAAGCTGTATCAAATCCTCATTCCCCCCAAAAATGGTTCAATGGAGGCCCGTATGCAAGTAGTCAGTCCAACATATAGGTTTAATATGTTAGTAATGCAAATACCGCCGGACGCTCTCTTCGAGTTTAAGTGAAACGTTTGACGTATCATTTATAAACGTAGGTCTATCTGATTTCTGGTTTATCACTGACTGATCAAATATGTGACTCATCACTGGGCTTTACAGGTTTTTTCTAGGCCTGAAATTAACTCACAAACTCTGTGTGTTTCATGCTAACATATAAACGTATATGTTAATGTAGGTAGGGTACCGTAATTATGGGATCATATGTCTAGATGGCACACTTGTATCACTGCACATCATCTCATGTTTTGCTGTTATAGATATATATTATCTTCATATTGCATACATACAATATATTATACCAAGATATCATATGTGTACATAACACACTTGTCATATTATCTTATGTTCTGTTATTATATCTATATACTATCTTCATATTGCACACATACTATATATAACACCAACGAAGGCAACACAACGTTTATTGTGATAGTATATGACTTAATGCCACATGTATTACTTTCATGATAATCGTATGTAATTACATTGATGAAAATAACCTGTATGGTGCATGAAAAAGGGAGCACACTTATCAGCACATCATAATGTCACTATTGTCAATTACCGTTTTTTTTCTTTCATTTTCCCACAAACTGTCCTATAATTAATGCTTTCATTTTTTTTTCTTTGTTTTTTTTTTTTTTTTTTTGTTTTTTTTTTTTTTTTTTTTTTGTTTTTGTTTTTTTGTTTTTTGTTTTTTTTTGTTTTGTTTTTGTTTTTGTTTTTTTTTGTTTATTTTGTGTTTTGTTTTCTTGTTTTTGGACCTTCAACAAAGGTCAGTGATCGAAATATATTGCATGCGGATGTACTTACCATTATTCGTCATGCAGCATGATTTTTGTATGGCTACCTTGAACCGTTCATTTCTTTTTCTACAAAGTAGCATCTACATTCTGTATGAATTTAACCTGGTTTGACTTGGACATATGATAGAATACTGAGTATGGCATGATATTTCTGATACGTAATATATTTAAACCCAATAATCAAATGTAATTGAACAAAACTACATGTATATTCCTTGCAATATACTATTTATTTATTGATAAAGTTTAGACCTTTCTTTGAGGGATTCTAATCATAAAGTTAAATTATCATTGCTTACTGATGATGCAGACATTCTTTAAAAAAAAACACTTCAAACAAGCGTTTAATTTTCTTTATGACAACTTTGTGATGCCATACTTGAATTTTGCATCATTTCATTCATAGTACACGGATAATTCTTACTTGGATTTATATTGCAGCTGTACTGTGTATTTTAAAGTGCATTTTCCATTCAGAGATTTATACCCCGAATATACATGAATGGAATGTATGATGTAGCATACAAGCACATTTTGCATGTACCATCTGGGGAACACCATACTATTTCATTGTTTCCCATCCGTATTGTACTTTTTTCAATATTGATAACATTTTTTTATTTCTTCGCTTTGTTGTGATTTTCTCGCTATGTTCACATTTTCATGGCACTCAATAATCTTTTTCAGTTATAGTCAGATATTATGTTTACACTTTCAGACAAGTAATGTCAGTGCTTGGCACCGTCAAAACAATGCCTGCAATACCAAAGTTAAATTAATTCTAGAGCATTACAAGCGGACATCATAAGAAATTTTGGTGGTGTATCTGTCAATTGTCTTAATGACTTACTTAATAACCCAGAGGACCTTGATAACTCTATTACCATTACAGCTGACTCTCCATACATTGAACCAAAAGATCTTATCGATTATCTTAAGCCACTAAAGCATACATTTTCTTTATTAATATCCGAAGCGTCAATGCCAAATTTGATACTTTTTATGTTAATTGAGGACCTAACGAAACAAGATTTCGAATTCAATGATATCTGCATTCAAGAAACATGGATTGAACATCAAAATTTAAATAACCTCTCATTATTTCAACTATATAATTATACTGCAATACCTCTTGCAGCTACTTGTAGCTCTCATAGTTGATTACTTATTTTTACCTCACAATGACTTTGAATTTACATTAAGAGATTTTGGTACTCCCAATAAAAATTGGGAAGGTTTGTTCATTGACATATTTGGCAATGGACTAGAACAGAAGCTTACACTGTGCAATATTTATCGACCTTCCAGAGATGCTAACAATGATATTGATCTGTTTTTGAATGAGTTTATACAAATAGATGAAAAGCTGTCCAACAAATCATCAGATAAAATTATTGTGGGAGATTTCAATATTGACTTGCTTAAATTGAACACTAGACAAAAGTATGCTGAATATTTAGATTTGATGATTTGTAATGGTTTTAACCCTAGAGTAACTTTGCCAACAAGGCTTAGTGAGAGGTCATCCACATTGATTGATCACACATTTTGCAATTTATCACATCGTAGAAAATCAATTACATCTGGTGTCATTTTATCAGATATGGCTGATCATTTACCTTCTTTCACGTGTCTCAACACGCATGTGGAATTGAACGGCCCCCCAAAATATGTGCAGGTGGAAACAATTTATAAAAACTCTTTACACTCGTTTTGCACACATCTAAATGGGAAAAAATACTTTGCAAAACTCAGATCGGGAACTTAACTCTGATCCAAATAAATTTTAGAAAACACTATCCTATGTGCTAAAGAGATATATATATGTATGTATATATATATATATATATATATATATATATATATATATATATATATATCTTTAGCATATGGGATAGTGTTTTCTAAAATTTATTTGGATCATAATATATATATATATGTATGTATATATAAATATATATATATATATATATATATATATATATATATATATATATATATATATATAAAACCGTGAGTTTCAAAAGTACAAACACAAATTTACTCCCAAGATCACTGCTGGCATCTTAAGGTCAATCAAATTTCGTGAAACTCTGTATAGACAACTAAGAAGTACTCGGCTGGAAACCCCTGAATTTCATATCATAAAGCGGAACCTTAAAACATACAATGCAATACTACGTAGAAATATTCGTGAATTGAAGCAACAATATTATCAGTCAGAATTTCAAAATTCAAAAGTAACAGTAAAAGAACTTGGGACACCAGCAGAACTGTTTTGAATATGGGTAAAAATAAAAAAGCATTCCCTTCTTTTTTCTTAATTGTCAGCACAAAAAGAAAAAAAATAAACAATAGCAGATTATTTCAATACATTTTTCACAAATGTCGGACCAAAACTATCAGCCAAAATTGACACATCAAATCAACCATTGTATGCTTACTATCTGAATAATATTGACCATGTTTTTCATTTTAAGCAGATAAACTCAGATCACATATTCAAAATTATAAATGATTTTAAGCCAAAATCAAGCACTGAGCATGTTGGCTTATCTGTGAAACTAACAAAAAAATTTTGATCCCTTGTCTTGCTGAATCTCTCACTCTCATTATGGACCAATCTCTGGCTACAGGAATTTTTCCAAATAAGCTAAAAATCACAAAAGTAGTACCTTTGTACAAGAAGGACGACACAAATATTTTAGAGTTATAGACCAATTTCATTACTCCCAGTCATGTCAAAAATCTTTGAAAAAGTAGCTTATTGTCAGTTATATGACTATTTCACAACAAATTCACTATTTTATAACAGCCAACATGGATGTAAAAAGATGCATAAGATGCATTTGACTGAAACAGCTGCTCTGGAGTTTTTGGACCGAACCACTCAAATTCTTGACCATGGTAATCTGCCCTTAAGTATTTTTGGACTTATCTAAAGCTTTTGATACTTTGGATCATAACTTTCTTTGTAAAAAATGGAACATTATGGTATCTTCGGCACGACTTTACATTGGTTTAGCAATTACCTTGAGAATAGATCACACTTTGTTTTATATGACAATATCTGTTCCAAACCACTTCCTATCAAAACCGGGGTTCCAAAAGGATCCATAACTGGCCCTCTCCTTTTTATCATTTACACGAATGACATGCACAAAGCATTTTCCAAGTTCACATCTATTCAGTTTGCTGATGATACAACTTTAATTAGCCCTTTATGTTGCCTTTCTTTTCATGTCAATACTGAATCGTATGAACAAGACGCATCAAACAGCATTAATTTCGAATTGAATACGGCAGTCGACTGGCTTGCAGCAACCAAACTACCATTAAACATATGCAAAGCTAAATACATATTATTTCATTTCTACCAAAGGAGAATAAATTTCACTTTAAATCTGAATATAAATAATATTCTAATTTTATAAGTGGAAGAATTCAACTTTTTAGGCTTAACAGTTCAGAAAAACGTAAATTGGAATGCTCATACAAATAAAGTAGCAAATAAAGTCTAAAGTTATTGGTATGTTTAAGAGACTACGTAAGTTCATCCCGACTAGTGCTCTGTTACTAATTTACAACTCTCTCTTCTATTTATATATCAATTATTCTATCCTTGCCTGAGGTTTTTCATGCGAACGGATCTTCCTTTTACAGAAATAAGCTGTACGCCTTATGTGTTCAGAAAGGTTTAATGCCCACACAGATCCACTTTTTAAAAAATAAAACAGCTTAAAATTGACTGAGGTTTTTCAGTTGAGATCAATTAAGTTTTATTATAGATAAATATAAAGTGAATTACCGCCATACTTTAGAATTTATATACAACTCCTGTGCAGATTCATTCTCACTTTACCAGAAGCAGAGAAAATATTCCTCCTCATAGGCCCAGCAATATTACTTCTGAAAATGTATAAGACACAACGTCCCATCCCTTATCAAAACCCTACCATCTTGTATTACTGAGAAGTTCGTGACACACTCATACTCTGGTTTATCCAGCTACATGTATGAATAAAAATCTATAAACAGGTATGAAGATATATGCACTGTGCCAAACTGTTATGTATGTAATAATTGATTCTAGCCCTGTCTAATAATAATTTTTGTGTGTACATGTTTTAGTCACCCTTAGTAACTTTATGGATTTATGGTATTTTTGTGATAATCAGTTTGTTTTTTTTAAGTAAGCTCCTTTTTGGTGGCCCCAGTGATAGCGGACTTAGGTCCTTATTGGGGTCATCCAGACATTTATCAATTTTTGTATTCTAACGCGTCTGTCATGTACTTTTGAGTTGCAATATTACTTACTGTTTGTAACCATAATAATTATATTGTGTTAAATAAACTTTTTTCTGACTTTGTCTCTCACGCTACCTTAATGTACCTCAAATGTTGCATTTTCTTAGTTATTTGCGATTTTAAGTTTTGATACTCATCTTGAAAATATGGCTCCACCAAGATCAGTATACGTCTGAAATGACAAAGGGTGCTCCCAGAATGCCATCATACCAATTTTCCTGCTTTAAGTCTTTCATTGCAAAGTGCGACTATTTAAGTCAAACTAGTCTGAATTATCACACGGATACCAGAATATTATTCCTCGTTAAACGATCTTTTATTCAAGTACCAGCATGCTTATAGTTCCACAGGGAATACCCCAGGTCAACAGCTTTTCTCGACTCGTATTGGGCGCAATGCGCCCAATACGCACAGACAACAGCTGTTGACTCAGTCCAAAATTTGGCACTGAAAGAGTTTAACTTAAAATGCACAATACTGTCACCAATGTACTAGTCTGTAATCTTAACTAAAATGGATGGGGGTGGGGTGAAACACTGTAAAACAATTTTCAGATTTCCAATAACAAATGTACTTTTGATGGGATAATGAGTCCAGGTCTGGTCCATTTGATGTATGGAGTGAGTGTCATCGAGGCAACTCCAAACGTGATAGCACGGTAACAAAACATAAATCACACAAAATAAGATGCGATCTTTTTCAGTTTACATTGTTACAAACAAATTGGGCTAGAGGGTGCAACAGCTAGCATCACCTTTGTATATGTAACATTATACATCGGATTTTTAGTAATTACACTGGTTGCTTGGATGTAAGTTACGTAATGCTACAAATTAACGGTGTGGTGTGTATGTGGTGCAGGCCTAGTCGTTCAGACAGTGGCAGGCTAAGAATGACGATAATAGCATCAGATAATTGTGACTTCTTCTCCAGGTTGGCAAATCCTGTGTCTGTACTTTACACCAGCCATGCACATGACGGCACATAATGGCACGTGATGGCACACTGTCTTACTTCTGTAAGAGCTTGAGTGGCACACCTTGTCAAATCGGAGGAAATATTTTAAACTTATTGTTTTCTTTAAAATCAATAATAGGTTGACTTGTAAGAGCTTGAATGGCAAACCCTGTTAAATCGGAGGAAATATTTTAAACTTATTGTTTTCTTTAAAATCAATAATAGGTTGACTCCACAATACCTACATGATCTCGTTCCTCGCGATGTTGTGCTCACTACTGGGCGTCCATTGAGAAATCGCACTGAATTACGTTAAATTAGGTTTACCGCCAATTGCGTCGGCTGTTCCTTTCTCTCCTCTGCTATCAAATTCTGGAGTAACCTCCCGTTTGGTGTTCGTGTCACTGATTCCCTGCCGTAGTTCAAATCTGACGGTCCTCTTGATTGAGTGGTTACCACAAATTAGAAAGTTGATGTTTAGGGTGGTTAGAAATGACATTTGAAAACCAAAATGCTAAATTTCATATTTTAATGGGTTTTTTTTGTTTTCGTTTTTGTTTTTGTTTTTTTATTTCCAAAAGTGTGCCACATTTGCGACAGGGAAGCGCACGAATTTTCTTCGATCATGGCCCGATGTCGGACAGTGTTACTGACGTCACAAACGCAACCTGCTGGATGTATTATAAGCCAGAGTGCCTCCAGTTTGCAGAGAGTCATGGCAGACACAACCCACACTGATTCTGGAGAGTTTGAATGAAGTTTTCCGTTTACCTTGTCTGACGACGATGAAGAATAATTAATAGTTAAAGCTGAAGCAGCAGAAGTAAAAGAACATTCAGCCTTGCACGAGGTGTACACACATGAGGGGACGCCCAGATCCCCAGTGTCACCAATACTGCAGGGAGTGCAGCCGTGGTTCAACCAAACGATCCCAACATGCCGTCCGGGCAATGATATTCCCTATCAAAAATTACTAGATTCCATTTAACAAGAACAAGCTTGAAAGCAATAAATTGGAATTTGCGTCAGGATGGGCCAGGTCTTGTAGTGTTTCAAATTCTAGCGTGCACGGAAACAGCTACGGCCTATGCCTGCGGTATAAAGGTTTGAACAAACAGTTAATTTGTCCTTACCATCTTTACGGCCTGTGGATGATTAAATATAAGTTTACATTTATGAATAGCTTTCAATATCAGCACCCCTACACTGTAGTAACCTGGCGACCCTTGGAGGGCAGTAATATACGTTTCCGTTTGCATTGTCATCAGTACACTTGTTTATAATATACTTTATTTCAGATCGTATCCATTATGTAACAATGGTAAATATTTTCTTGTTCCATATTAATGACAAAGGTACAATGAGATGGAATTTTGTGCACCCGATTATTGGGAGCTGGCCGTGGACTGTCACAAACAGTAGTGCATCACTGAAAAAAAAATGAAAGACCAGCCGCCCACTGGTCTTGGCAGCTGTGTACATGAACCGTGATTGTGCTAGCAATCCAAACAAATGTTTTTCTCTGCTAATGCAAATAAACACCCCGTAATATACAGCAGAAATTGGATAATTGGATATGCGCATTACAGTGGCCAGCTACATGAACCTGTTATAGACTGGTCAACCCTAGACCTGGATATGAATTAGGATCGGTCCTTGTTTGCCAATGTTTTCCACCCATTTTTTTTTCGCAACAATCGAACCAAAATGGTTAAACACACTAAAATTTTGTTACAATGTCACTTTGCAACAAAATCCCAGACCGGCGTTGTCACTGTGACATTCGATCGAGTATTATGTGATACATTGCAACAGTCGTAGAATTTTACACTTTTTTGCTGTAATAAATGCGTTGCAATCAGAATCATATGGAAGATTAATCTGTAAATACTTAAAAAATATGAATCATTGTTCCTGGTTTTGTGAGTAATGCCAAATTTGGCCAGTTCCATGCCTCCCTCCATTGCCCAGCAATATGACCGCATTTTGCAAATTTAAAGCAGTTGTTTTTTCTTCCCAAACCTATTCTAAGCATCGTCATATTTGACAAATCAAAGTCACTTTCCACAAAATGCTCGCTACATGCTTGGTTAGATCGATCATCGGTTCCTAGGGCCTTGCCAATTATCCTGTAAATCTTGACTGCACGGGTCCAGCTCTACGTAATTTCAGGTCTTTGGGGGCGAATGTAAACAAGCTGTAGATTTGTATTGCAACAGTTAAGTGCAACACGCCGACCCATCCTGGACAAAAACAAGAAAAAACAAATGAATATCTCTACATTCATTTGTTATCCTGTTGATGAAAGGTGAATTAAACATGTTTAAACCAAGTGACACTTGACAGCCATAGCTTGCAATCATAGTCAGATTATTCCCTCTCAGCCAGCGGTGTTGCGGTTGTGTCCCTAGCGTTTCGCGCCTTGTGGGTGTCGTAAAACTACTATTGAGGGCATAGTGAGTTTTTAAAATAAAAAAGTTGAATAAAAGTATTATTTTCACATCTATTTTTTAAAGCGCACCGTATGGCGAGAAGAACCCATGAGTCACCCATGTATCAGATTTGAAGACGGTCAATCAAGAGGACCTTTAAAATAAATTTATTAGTCTTAAATGTTGACAAAAAGCCCTCATACTTTAAACATGGAAGACGTTTTCTAAACACATGCCGCATGCAGCTACGTATTTACTTCTCTGTTTTAAACTCATCTATATCATGTTAATGTCCTTCAAGCCTCAATGTGTACATGCTCTCATCCTACTGAAGATACGAAACTTCTCCTTTTGCTCTGCCCGAAGGCATTGTTCAACGCCCCAAGTGAACAGCTCTTGGCATTGTAACGCAGGAACTGTAGAAATTAACGCTACATTGTTTAGATCCCAGGCTGTAAACTTGCCTATTTATGCCTTCAATTGACATTTTCATCATTCGATTGAGGATCAACATACAGGTTTAGTCATATTACTGGGAAATCACGGGGCCCATATGTGCCAAGGAAAGACATCTAAAATTTACAAAAACATTGCAGATCTACCGAAGGGATTTAAAATTTGTCAAATGAATGTTCAAGCACTGACACATGCTAAGCTTGATCAGATCAAAATAATACTGAAATACCGGGCTATCGATGTACAGATTCTCACAGAGTCTCATTTGAAGTATACATGGCCTGATTAAGAAGTAATGATCCCAGGTTATACCATGTTACGTGAAGACAGGTCTACCAAAAGAGGTGGATTTTTTTCTATGTTAACAGCAAATATATTTGTGTTAGAAAACATGATCTAGAGGGAGAGGATATTGAAGGAATGATAGCGCAAATTAATATTCCCGGGTCCAATCCTGATCTGATTGGTGGCATATATAAACCTCCCTGTTCATCACCAACATGGCTAACCAGATTCGAAAGTATCATGGATTTAGTGACTGCTGAAAATATTGCAACTATTATAACAGGTGACTTCAATTTCGATTTTCTGAAGGGTGATAAACATCTTCAATTCCTGGAAGTAGTTCATCTGCTTGATCAAATCATACATGTGCCAACTCGACAGACTCTGACTACTGAAACACTAATCGACCATGCATACACATCTGAATTGTCTCATGTTAAAGAGTCTGGAGTTGTCACCCTAGATATTAGTGACCATCATATGGTGTTTATGATAAGGAAGCATAGCCTCCCTGCAGGGCATTATAAACATGTTGAAATAAAATATAGAACTTACAAATCATTTGACTCATTGAAGTTTCAAAGTTATTAAGCACAGGTTGCTTGGTCTGTGTGTGATACTTTTGACGACCCACATGACGCCTGTTTTTAGCGGAAATCCTTGTTTTTACCTGTATTAGACAAGCATGCACCTTTCCGTACCCGCCGCATCAAAGTGGACTCAGCCCTCTGGATTACTGATGAAGTTCTGACAGTCACGCAAGCTAAGGACGTCCAGGAAGTCTGATATTAATGGTTGGCAGCCTCACGGCTGTCATAGATGAAGGAGCTTCATGGGGTTTTGACGAGTGCTCGGATGTAGGCGGGGCTGGGTTTTTTTCGGCATGCCTACATCAGAGCACTGTGTTAGGACTCATGAGCCAGACACAGACCTGATTTTTTGGTTGAGTATGTATGACGACGGCCAGGAGGCTACGCCTCCTTCATCACAGTGGTAATCCCTTGATCAGAACTTCTGCGTGCATCTGATACTGAAGGGTGTCAGCTTCATGGCAGGTATAGATGTAGGAGCTTGGGGGGGGGGGAATGGACAGTTGCTAGGATATCGGTGGAACCGTTTTTTTGTTCGCTTGCCTTCATCGGCACATTGTGTTTGAGCTAATGGGGGGGGGGGGTGTGTGCAGAATCTTGGACAAGGATATTTTCATTTTACTTTTAGTTAACTTATTTTTTACCTTTCTAATTTATATTTACGTGTGACGATTCCATGTGCCCAGTCATCATTTGTGTGCAATATATGGCATGAGTGTAACACCATACTTTGCACATTATTTTGAAATATAGACCGTGGGTATGACATAGAACTTTTGACCTACTTTACTTTAATAAAGTGGCAAGGAAATCCTTACCTTGATGGAATGGGCCCATACTATGATTTGGACGCGCAACGATATAAAAATGCAAATTACTTCTCTCACGTTTCAGAAAGCAAGTAGAATGCATGATATTTCTACAGATTACCTTTATTTTGAGTGCAATAATTGTGATCAGGATGGACCGGACTACAAAGTCAGTAAATCATATAATTAAACTTATGTGTACAAATAAATGGGAAACTGATACACGAAATGAAATAAAAATGAGAACAATAAATGAGTAAATAAATAAATAAAGAAAGAAAGAAAGAAAGAAAGAAAGAAAGAAAGAAAGAAAGAAAAAAGAAAGAAAGAGAGAAAAGGTTTTCCTTTATTTCTTTTTTAGATTTATTATATGGATCATATTTATGCCTTGCGCGTTAACATTCCTTTTATTTCTGTGATTTCTTTGCTTTGTGTTATCCTTGTTAGCGTATGATAGATTTACGTTGATTTTTAATTGAGTAAAGTGTTGAAATTTATCACATAAGTTATGTGTTATTGTTATTATTATTATTATTATTATTATTATTATTATTATTATTATTATTATTATTATTATTATTATTGTTGTTGTTGTTGTTGTTCTTGTTGTTGTTGTTGTTGTTGTTGTTGTAAATTGCTGTTGTTCTGGTTTATGATAAATTTGCTGACAAAATAGATTGATTTCTACTTAAGCACGGGAAAGGTGTAATTTATGTGGCTTTTACAAAATTTGTTCACAACACGCAACCGCTACAGTGAAAGAAATATGTGGGGATGCCGTCTGCGCAGAAGTCAAGACTTTAGTCTGAATGAAGAAAAAATGATGTCATAACTATTTTCGCTGGTTCGGATATCATATTTTTAATACTTAAAAGACATTCGGTGGCAAGTAACTTCCAATACTAAAAAGGATTATGCTATACTTTGCCATTGTTCAACATAATCTAAATTTTGTATATTAGTTCAATTTATATAAAGTGCTAATACTTTGGTTTTTGGCTCAGTGAATGTGGCAATGCCACAAACCTAAAAACTGAAGTTAGAGCGACATCACTATCTGCAGTAATATTGAAGGTATTCAATATTTTGATTATGTGTATTTGCCAAATTTTCATAAATTAAAAGCCCACAACTTTGCTGCATGGTTCAATGGATGCGGTTATGGCGCAAACCTAATAATTGAAATTGGAATAATACCTCTATGTATTATAGTTTTGAAGTTATTCAAGATTTAGATTTTGTGTTTTCACGTTATTTGCAAAAATTAAAATCTGGCAACTTTGTTTCATGGTTCATTGGATGCATTTTTTTCACAACCATATGGAGTGAAGTTAAAATGGCACCTCTATTCATCATAGTTTTGAAGCTATTCAAGATTAAATTTTGTGTATTCACCTAATTCGCATAAAACAAAATTCTACAACTTTGGTTTACGGTTCACCATATGCAGCTATGACACAAACCTGAAAATTGAGGTTGGAATGGCACCTCCATATATGATAGTTTTGACGTTATTCAAAAAGATTTAAGTTCTGTATATTCATTTCATTTGTATAAATTAAAACCCTGTAACTTGGGTTTATGGTTTATTGGATGCAACTTTGCCACAAGTCCATGAATTGAAGTTGGAATGGCACTTCTATCTCTAAAAGTTTTAAAGCTGTTCAAGATCACCTTATTTGCATAAATTAAAATCCTACAACTTGGGTTCGTGGTTTATTAGATGCGGCTTGGCAAAAAACCTATAAATTGAAGTTAGAACGACTTTTCTATCTTATAGTTTTGAAGACATTCAACCTTTAAATTTTTCAATGCCCCTAATTAGCATAATTTAAAATTCAACAATTTTCATAAACTGTCCATTATGGTTACAGACTACAGTTGTGATTGGCTGGTTGCGCATCCCAACGGAGATAGTCCGTAATTGCGAAAATACTGTGTTTTCAGCATGCCGTAGCTTCTGTTTAAATAAAGTTAGCTAAGTCAGGTTTGCTGCATCGCAGAGTTGCTTCATTGGAGGTCATATAGGTGCACTGTCTTCCAGGCCAGGTGGGAACTTTATGGTGGGGAAGGACAATGATGTGACCCTGGCAACAGCACAGTTCATACACCTGTATAAAGCTGACATCCAGGTGTTGTTTCGTATTTCAATTATCACAAATTAACGAGCTGGGAATTGTATGACAAAAATCCGTCCACATTTTTCTGACATTTTTATCTGTTAAATGCCGTTCACGGAATTTCAAAATACCAAAATGCTGATTTTTTAGACTGAAAAATGCTAATATGAAAGATAGAAGGATTTATAACTGTAGTCTGTGGCCTATTATATTGGCTGGTGTCACAAACCAATACATGCACATTCAAATTTTTTGTCTATCTGCAACAAGAATTCTTGGAAAACAAAATGTTTGGATGCCAATAAGCATTATGATTGACTGTACATGTGACAGCAGGAAGGATAAAAATACACCGAAACTGACGGTCACAATCAACTCCCTTTGGGCAATTAGCCCAAATCTACACTTCTTGCTTGGAGCACCGTGAACGAAACTCTTCATGATTCTCGCCTCAGGGTCATCTCATTGCCATATTTTGGGTTTTCAGGAGCACTTCATCTTCCATGAATTAGGCCTAAAAGGCTATTATTCCAATCACCTATGGAATCCACGGAATCGCTGTGAAAGTTTACTCTGGTAACAGATGGTTAGCAACAGTACCACTTTGTGATCGGGATATCAGGTCTTTTATGTTGACAAATATAATCGATACGTTTCTGTACACTGTCTGTCTGCTTTTTGTATTAAAAATCTATACATTACATCAAAGGCTTGATCTGCAATATTGTCACTCATGCTACTGATGTTTGTGACTTTTGTCCATTTTATTTTGAAACCAGCGACAGATTTGTCAGCCCGCTAATTCAGTCAAGCATAACTATGATATATGAGGCCAGTCGTTGTGCCTCTTAACATAATTCTGATACGTACCAGTGTGGTTTCGTTTGGTACAGCTTCAGAGCTGTCTTTCTCTGCGTCTTTTCTGTTTAGTTTATGAAAGCATGATTTTTTGAATTGTGTAGTCTTAGTCTAGCGGTTAAAGCACATCTTAAAGGATTTTTGTGCTAATTGTTAAATATTGTGAAACGAAGGGTAGTGCTTTAATTGAAGTGGCCTTCTTGTTATTTTGTGTATTCAAGCAAAGCACCACATGGAAAACAAGGTCCATGTCTTTAAAATACTATGGAACTTAACAGTATCCCTGAATTTGTTCTTATCTGCATTAGGAGCAATATTATGAGACTGCAAAGTCTTGCTAATTTGCATATCCAAAACTTTAAATCTTTAAAATTCAAGACTTATATCTCAATATGGGCCTAGCAGTGACAATTTGGAGGACACTTTTTAGGTTTATTGTGTTTGGAACAAAAGAGCTTCATTTTTAGAATTTCAGACTTGAATTTATTGAGAAATATAAATAAATAAAAACCACGTGTCCTTTTAAATTAAGGTCTTTTATGTGGCCATATGTATTCAATTAGTACAGTATTTCGTTGATCGATATATGCACAAACTGATAGAGCAAGAACATGCAAATTCGATACTTTGTACTTTCATCAAGCTACACCAAAATAAAAAAAAAAAAAAAACGTAGATGAACACATTCGTATCTCGATACTTTAGCTTACGTAGGAATTCGAATTTTGACTTATAGAAGTCTAATTGGCAGTGTATACAATACCAGTAAAATTATTAGGTCTATTTAGTTCCTTTCTGGTTTGGCTGTATCGGCTCTTCGTGGTTTGGCTTTCAATCCATAATTTAATAATAGATGCAGTACAAGGAATCGTACGGATAAACTTTTTTTCAGTCTCATGGGTGGCATTTGCATCCACTGACATCTCAAGTTTAAAAAAAAAAAACAGAGCACGGCAAAATGTAGACGTACACTGTATAGACTTGAATGTTGTGAAGGCAAAAATGTGCGATGGACCAACTTGAATGAAATAATTGCAGTCATTATGTTGTCGCAGTCACATTAAATGCGCTCACCGGAATGAGTGAGAGCGGACCAAGGCCAGTAACAATTTTTGAAGCACTGACCCTGCCATGCTGTAAAATGTTTGGCACTTGTCTAACCGTGTATGCCACATTCTGAAATATAAAAGCCCAGTTTAGTGGATTTTGTGTGTCTCGGATATCAAATTGTCCATGTAAAAATAAACTCACAAGTACCACGAAAAGGCATCTGAGAGTATCGATTTAAAAAAAAAAAAAATCCTTGGGAGGCGCACACTCCCCCCCCCCCCCCCCCCCCGTCAGCTTTCGGCACTTGCAATTGGACCCCTGCCCCCATTTTATAAAGTCAGGACCCGCCCTTGTTTTTTAGAAAGTTTATTTACTATGTATTTTTTTCCGTCTCTGCTTTCGACTATTACATATGTCACAGCGAGGAACAAGGCCTGGGGGCTTTCCCTCTGGCTGAACGGTGACAGTAAACATGACACATGTTAACGTTCCAGAATGGTTTGAGGCGCGTTGCAGACTCTGCCGACTTTGACCCCGTCCAGCTTATATAAATTGATCATTTCACCCATAAAATTATATATTTTCATAATCGTATGGATGTCTAAATTTGAAAAAACAGAACATCGAATCGATTTAGAGATTTTCCAGATGTTTTACGCTGTTTAGTGAGTGGGTAAGGATTCCCAAGTTTATTTCAGCTAGTTTGCACAATATTCAATTTCAAGATCCGCAAACTGTCTGAAACGTTAATATAGACCATTCCCTCGGAGCTGTTTTTTTTTTTTTTTTTTGGCGGGATAAAATTGATTTTTTACTGTTTCTTCATTTTTTTGAGCTCCAAAAGTCACAGAAGGAAGAGTTGAAAGGCAAAATAAAAAAAATAGTTCCTAAGTTAGACATTTATCTTGCTTTACCCGTTTATTTTGAGATGATATATCTGTCCGTATTTAATTGACGTCATTTTAAAAATTGATCGATCTTGTGAAAATTGACTTCCGAGAAAATTGCTTTCAAAGTTCGTGGCTCTGATTTTCACAAAGAACGGACCGTCGTGTGAAAATAACTCATTCCCTCCAATCGAACTTTTCTGTACGAGTGGAGTAAATAGGAACCTTTCACGTTGATGTATTCTTGCAAAGATACATTGTTGTTTTGTGGCATACAAATCATCTTTTTATCTCCAAATTTGTAAAGCCAGGCACAATGTTGGTTTTTCCACGTGTGGTTTGACAATTTGTTTTGCAGTGTTTACGTGGGTGGCAGGCTCAGTTCATTCACTCGCTCACTCAGTTCTCATCACATAGGATCACTGAAATTCAATCCACAGCAGAAGTAACTAGTTTGTTGCTTGCTTTATCCATCCACCGTTGAATTGACTTATTGCCTCAATTTATGCGGCATAAATACCAGTTAGCATGCATGGAAGTCGCAAATCTTAATAAGAATTTGCTTCGAAGCAGCTTCCATTCGCCATTATGGTTTCTTATATTGGCGCTTCTCGTTGCTTTCGGCTGTTGGGGAAATACGTTGGATAAATCTCAATTAAATTTAAGCAATATATAAAGCTTCAGTGATTCTGGATTTGATATTTTTTTCCATTTTATTATTAAATTATTGATTAAAATATATATATATATATATATATATATATATATGTATGTATATATATACACACACACACACACACACACACACACACACACACACACACACACACACACACACACATATATATATATATATATATATATATATATATATATATATATATATATATATATATATATATTGTTAGAAAAACCGCTTCAAGCCTTTCCGGGGATGCTAACATGCAATTCAAGTGTCGTTTCTGGGACAAGTAATCAAGGCCATCAGGGGCAAAGAATAAATAAAAAAAAAAAAAAAAAAAAGATGAGAGACAGCTGGCATCTCGGCTTTTCGACATTGCGTCGCATTCCGACAGTTCTGGGCACTGCGATAAGTTAATTTCCTCAACAGATGGCGCTCTGATTTTATGCCCAACCGACGTGACAGTCACATAAGCTTACCTGATTGTCTGCCAGCTCTCTG
The DNA here is from genome assembly GCA_964020975.1 of Hermodice carunculata. Classification (NCBI taxonomy): domain Eukaryota; kingdom Metazoa; phylum Annelida; class Polychaeta; order Eunicida; family Amphinomidae; genus Hermodice; species Hermodice carunculata. The sequence goes on along the minus strand of OZ026629.1, from coordinate 47,760,835 downwards.
CTCCGGCACTCACAAGCTACATTTTGGACTGTTCACGAGCTATAAGCTAGCCATCTTCAAACATGGCGGGAATGCCCCGAATTTGGTCAATTTAGCAAGAAAAAATCCACATGAATACTTTTGGGTGTGGCTCAATTTTAATTCCTGTTTTTCACGAATTTTTGTGTGTATATGTAATTTTTGACTTCTCCCAAACTGCAAACTGGGTTCTTTCCATTCTTGATAGGAATGTAACTTGAACCAGGCTCCACTAAGATTGTGTACTGTGTGCGAGACTGTCTTTTGTTTATTTCTATAGTGATTATTTGAAATCACCTCATGATTGGTCATAGAACATGCTAGTTTGGTTACTATAGGTATACCAGTAGAGGTGCGCCAAATGGGTATAAAGCTACTTGCGACCTAGAAGGGCGTGGGAATTGGAAGCAACCTGGTTACGTAAGACATTCATTTGGGCGACCAAATGCAGACACAAGATATTGGCGTTTGACTTGCTGCCTTGCATTGTGCAATATTTTGATTGCAGGGCAGAAAAAAAAAAAGAAAAGAAAAAGCTTTGTGTAAAAATTCTAACGCCAATATATCATGCTAATTCTGACAGTTAAGCTCGGGATTTGATAAATATGAAAGTCTGTTCACAAGGTTCTCATGATCATGATCATCACACAAAGACACACATACACACACACACACACACACATATATATATATATATATATATATATATATATATATATATATATATATATATATATATATGTGTGTGTGTGTGTGTGTGTGTGTGTGTGTGTGTGTGGACTGTGAACTATTTTGGTACATTGGCCATATTGTGATTCATTCAAGTTTCCAAATTTTCACAAGCAACAATATTTGTACGGAGCCCCAGAAGGGACACGAAGAAATAAAAATCATTCCCACGACATATATTAGGTTCCCACGAAAAAAAAATTTCGTGGGAAAGAAATAATATTTGGTAGGAACGAAGTATTATTTCATGGGAACGAAATAAGAATCGAAAATCTACCATGTCCCTTTAGGAGTAAAATGTAGAGCCACTAAGGGGTCACTTGAATATATAAATGGGTATCAGTGTTTGTACAAGGCATATATTTAGTTCCCACGTAATAATATTTCGTTCCGACGAAATATAGTTTCGTTCATACGTCCTACGAAATATTTCGTTCCCTGGAAATGTATTGCGTTCCAACGAAATGTATTTCGTTCCCTCGAAATAATTATTTCGTTCCCACGAAATACTATTTGTGGGAATGAAATATAATTTCGTTCCCACGAAATATCATTTCGTGGGAACGAAATAAAATATGAAAATCTACCATGTCCATCAAGCAGTAAAATATGGAGCCCCTAAGGGGTCACTTGGAAAATATAAATGCATATCAACATATGTGCAAGGCATATATTTCGTTCCCACGCAATGTAATTTCGTTCCCACGAAATATTATTTCGTTCCCTCGAAATGTATTTCGTTCAGACGAGATATATTTCGTTCTTTCGAAATTAGTATTCCGTTCCCACGAAATACACTTCGTTCACAAGAAATAATTATTTCGTTGTAACGAAATAATTGTATCGTTCCCTCGAATTATATTTTGCTCTCATGAAATAATTATATCGTCGGAACGAAATAATTATTTCAAGGGAACAAAATAATCATTTCGAGGGAAAGAAATATGTATATATATATATATATATATATATATATATATATATATATATATATATATATATATATATATATATATATACTCTATTACTTTGTGTAGTGGCTTTTATATTTATTTCGTAGGAACGATTTTTTTTTCATGTCCGTTCTGGGGATCCATGATGCACTGATTTCCAATTGTTTGGTTTTTGGTCAATAATATATTTGAAACCAATGTTGAAATAAAGTAAACGTTTCAAAAGCTTTGATGTGTGATATCAAATTGTAAAAATGAAAAAATACAAAGAAATCATATTAAAATGCAGGGACGCAAAATAAAAATAAGCATTGCCAATTTCAAATAAACTGAACGGACGTTAAATTAAACAAATAAAATTTAAACTAAATGAGACCTTATTGAAAGATGCTTGATACAAAGTACTTATATATAAGACAATAAATTCTGACCGTGTTTCCAGAAATGTGCAATAAAATCGAAATGGGTGTAATTGATCTACAAGTGAGAACAGTGCAACACAAATGATTGAAGTTTGATTAAGGCAAAAATTTTATAAATTACAATTGTTACAAGAAAAGTATTATCGTTATACAAAGTAGCTTTGCCAACATCTTGCTGCTCCGAGGTAATCTCACACTTCTTTACAGGTGTCCTGCTGTACAGACCCTGCTATGGATTCTAAGTCTCATTAAACATGTGATGGGAGTAGTTGCTTCCAAGGGAGTTCCACTACTGTTGTGGAGGAAGTGGCTGGATTTTGCCGTGTTTTGCATCTCGTGTCAAGCAATAGATGCTATCTATAACTCTGAGCAACTCTCATTGACGCAGGCCCCTCCACAGCTCAATCTTTGCTAGAATCGCTGAAATGTTTATGATTCTGAGGATAAGGTGCATGGCCATCAGTTTGCAAATGTTGCAAATGTGCTCTGTGAGTGCCATTTTGAATGATATGTTGATGTACTTTTCAAATGGTCTATCAACAATCTTCTTTTGCGGCTCCAATGCTGAAACATGTTTTGACTTATAATTCAACATATTATAGATGATGTGTTCAGAGAACATGATAATTATGGGTTCCTTGTGCTTTTAGGTGAATTTGAATATAAATCATTTGCTCACGCTAAAGACGTTACACTATGCAGCTCTGCTATGAGTAGGTTTGCAGAAATTAATCAATTTATGTTTGGAGTGTGCCAATCGAGAGGTGCTTCCGGTGTAAATTGAAGACATCCAAATTCATGACAGTACGATCTGCCGTTTTTATGAAAAATATCAAATGGTACTTAGAAAGAGAGGGACCCTGTCATTCTAATTATTTGCATCTTTTGGGTTAAAATCTTCCCAAATACATAAAGTGTGATAGACATGTTGAAAAAGGATCCCATGTATGTCGATCTTCACACGTTAAGCTCGAACGCTGGGAAAAAGTGTGGGTATCTACACTTAAATATGGTCAAGATGTTTAAAATATAAACGAGTCGCAGTTGAATGTGTGTCTTTTTTCTCCTTTGTCCGACTCTTATCTTCAATATTCGACGGTCATCCCATTTAGCAGAAGATTAAAAATGTCGTAAAGGCACTCATTGTTTTGAATATTTGAATTTTAACAGAATATCGGAAGTTTTGAGCAATCTGGTGTCATATGAACAAGTCAAACATGCTAGATTGTCCTCTTTTATTCAACTGTTATCTTGAACATTCAGCTTTTGGCGCCATCTGGTGGGAGGTTTAAAGGAGTTAAATATGCTACTTTGTTCTCGTTTATTCGACTTTTACATTGAATATTCGACTTTTGAAACATGTAGTGGAAGAATAAAAATGTCGAATGTTGAATATTTGTACTTGAACATTTAACTTCTATATGGAATATTTGATATTGGGGCACCATTTAGCAGAGTGGCAGAAGGTTGAAAGATTCGAAAGATTTTTGAAAAAAAAAGTGCCGTCTGAGCTAAGGGCTTACTAATTTTTCAACTTTATTTTTGCCAAGACTTAATACTTCTTCAGATATATACGTATAGTGTATTTGAATGTTCAGCACTGATTAGCAGCATTCATATGTCCTACTTCCCTCTTTATTCAAATTTTACTGATATAGAAATTGGCACAGAAGTCTGTACAGGTTGAAATGTGTTTTCGTGTGCTCTTGTCAATATCATTCAAACTTTTGCCTTTTTTTTGTAGCTCAGCTGACTTGTCAGTCAGCTGAGCTTTTGTGAGGGTCCATCGTCCGTCGTCCGTTGTCCACAATTCACATTTTCGACTTTTCCTCCAAAACCGTTGGCCAGATCCACTTCAAACTTGATGGGGATGTGCCTTGGGTGGATCTCTACCACATTTGTCCAAGTGGTCACAGTCCAGTGACTTTTGGATTTTTCATATATTTTCTTTTTTTGGTTTATTTTTGGGGGATATCTTAAAAAATCTTCTTCTCCAAAACCGCTCACCCCAATGCTTTGATATCCCACAGGGACACTTCCGGGGACTCCAAGTTCTTAATTTGTTCACCAGAGGACGCTGCGATTTTTTTCATTTTTTTAATGATTTTTTGTGTGTTTTTGCTATTTTCGACTTCTCCTCCAGACCCGTCGCTCAGATTAAGCTGAAACTTGGTGGACATGTTTTTTTGTAGAAGGGTCAAACAAAGGTGTTCACTACGTGGCACTGCTGTGGATACCTGATTTTTAACGATGTTTTCAATTCAGGTACTTGTCGGTCAATGCAGCTTTCCTATTGATTACTATGCAAGTCAATGGACATGCTATTCACATTTTTGACTTTTTCTACAAAACCGTAATCCAGATTGACTTCAAACGTGGTGGCAATGTACCTTGGGTAGGTTTCTACTAGGTTTGATCAAATGGTCACGGCTCAGTAATTTTTGGGTTTTTAATGATTATTGTTTTGTTCATTTTTTGGGGAAATCTTAAAAAAAAACTTCTTCTCCGAAACCGCGTTGCTAATTACTTTGAAAATGTATAGGGACACTTCTGGGGACCCCCAGACCTTAAGTTGTTCAGCAGGTGGCGCTGTGATTTTTCGATTATTATTTTTTTTAAATGAATTTTTGTGCGTTTTTGCTATTTTCGACTTTTTCACCAGAACCATCTCTCAGATTGTGCTGAACCTTGGTGGATATGTGCCTTGTGGAAGGGTCACACATGGTTTTCACCAGGTGGCATTCCTGTGAATACCTGATTTTTAACGATTTTTTCAATTTGGGTACTTGTTGGTCAATGTATACATTCCTATTGTTTACTATGTAAGTCAATGGGAATTGCAATGGTTGTTCAGTTTTTTAACCTCATCTGAAAACCGTTGACCAGATTCACTTCAAACTTGGTGGGGATGTGTCTCGGGTGGGTTTCTACCAAGTTTATTCAAATGTTCACTATCCAGTGATTTGTTAGGAATTTTTCTTGTTGATATAACATGCCTATTGATTACCATGCAAGTCAATGGGGATTGCAAAGTCATTAGGGTTTGCAATGCTAATTGACAATTTTTGACTTCTCCTGTGAAACCGTCAGCTAGATTCACTTCAAACTTGATGGGCGTGTTCCATTGTGGGGGTATATACGTTCGTTCAAATGGTCACAGTCCAATGATTTTTGGATTTTTTTAATGATTTTTTTTTTGTTCATTTTTTGGCCAAATCTTCAAAAGTCTTTATCCTTGTAGACACTCAGCCAATTGCTTTGAAATTGCAAAGGGACGCTTCTTAGTATGAGGGTGAAACATGTACAGTGGGTGAGTGACCTTGACCTTATCCCCAAGGTCACCAGGCGAGGTGCATGAAATCCACTGTTTATAGGGTTACTTGAGAACTATTAATGATAGGACGTTGATATTATACATGCTAGTTGTCCTTAATAAGGGCCAGACTTAAACAGTAGACAAGTGACCTTGACCTCATTCCCAAGGTCATAGCGCCACTTGCTAAAATTTTACTGTTCAGCTGACAAGTTGAGAGCTATTTGAACTTGGACTTTGATGTTGAAAATGATGGCTGTCCTGAGCAAAGGCCAGACTTAGACAGTACATGGGTGACCTTAACCTCATTTCCAAAGTCACTGGGACTCATATACTTACATGCATTTTATTTTCATTTTGTAACTTGAGAACTGTGGAATATAGGACCTTGATGTTGAACTTTTTGGTAATCCTCTTTTTACGAAAGATTGATACTGTACATTAGTGACCTTGAACTCATTCTCAAGGTCACAGGGCCACTAACATGGATTTTACTTGTTGCGTGATAACCTGAGAAGTATTTGTACTGTGACTTTGATCATGCACATGGGGATGGCCGTCTATGAAAGTTAGATTCAGAATAAGTCAGTGACCTTGATCTCATTTCCAAGGTCACAGGTTAAGTTAGTCAGCTGAGCACAGGATGGTCACAGTCCTTTTTTTTTTTGTTCACATGGAAAGGTGTCTTTACGTCCAGTACTTCGTCATTCCTGAAATTTTACACATGCTATAGGTCTACCAAAAGTCCTGTGTTAGCACTATCAAATTTAGAGCCATGTCTTGTGATTGTAATTTGATAGGAGCATATTCTCGAGGTTGATGAATGTATGGGCTCCATTTATATGGATTCTCATTTTAATCACACAAAAACAGTGTCAGGATTTGAATTCTGAACAATAAAAATCTTGGTGGATGAACAGATTCTCCATTAACATCAGCTCACCATAGTCATGTCATGGCTGGTGAAGTGAATATATATATATTTTAAAGGTAGCTTAGCATTCGAATTGTCATAGTAGATTTCCAAATTAGGGTTTTGGTTTTTAGTTGATCTGCCTAGGATAAACAAACTAGCACTTTAAAGAATATATTTCTACAATATACCACTGTGATTTAGAATTAAAAGAAACAACATAATCTGTTTCATCCTATTCATTTTTTAACTTCTATTTTATTATCATGATGACGGTGACGACATGATCATGATGATTATGATCACATATCATTCACTCGTATCACAAAAACGATGACTTCTGGTTTGTAAAAGCGAATTATTCACATATGATTAATAACATCCCGCAAATCCTGCTGATGCTGTCTCTCCTGCAAGGCTGGTTACTTCGGCACGGAAATGTATTCATCTTTCAGATTATTCACTAAGTCACAACTAACTGCTTTCCAAGCCTACTTAGTACAGCTATTCATAGATTTAAACTGAATAATATGTTTTTAGATTCCAAGATAGGTATACAGATGTTCTCACAAAATGTCACGTTTTTTTTCTTGGGATATAAATAAAATTCTGTTAGAATGTAACTAGAGACATTGTTGTGCATGTTTGTCGTTTGGTCACTCAGATAAAAGGAGGATAAACTCATTATTTAAACCTATGTCTTCCTCATCTCTCTCTCTCTCTCTCCCTTTATATACACACACACATATATATATATAGATATATATATATATATATACATATATATATATATATATATATATATATATATATATATATATATATATATATATATATGTATATATATATATATGCATATCGAATGAGAAATTAACACAAGTTGTAGCATTTCATATTTACTTTTTAATGCACAGTGGCATATTTGCTTTGAAGCTTATCCCTCCTTTAAGCTTTCTTGTCTGTTTCCCATGCTAGTATCTTTGTAATTTGCACTCTTGATGGTATTGTAACACCGCAGATGTTGTATTTTTGTATTGCATATCTGACCGCTAAAGGTCTAAAGTGAAAATAATTTGGATTTGAACTTTCCTCTAGCCAAGACTTTAATGGAATGTAAAGTATTAAAGCCTTTGAAGATTTAATTGCATGGCAGGGTTGCTTTACATTTGATTTATGCTGGGGGTGGTTGTCGAACAACGGAAGGTAAACATATTCAAATATGCATTGCCACCCCCTCTGCAAATTATATTATTCCTCTTTTAACTTGGGCTATAAACTAGGCATTTCATTTAAAACTGCGTGCAAAACATGCAGTCCATATCAATTTTGTTTTCATGTCATTACCTATCATCAGCTTCTTACAATAAGGAGTATTGTTTCCAGAAATGTAAAAAAAAAAAAAAGACAAAATAAAAACAAACAAACAAACAAACAAAAAAAAAAAAAAAAAACAGTCACCGAATACAACATCTGAGATCGGAATGTGGAATTATAATACACAAGGCACAAAAGTCCCAAGATATTAATATGGTAGGCTGCTTTTCATTAATACTGATAAAGTTAACAGCATAACCCATTTTTTTTAGCTCAGCTGACTTGTCAGTCAGCTGAGCTTTGTGAGGGTCCGTCGTCCGTCGTCCGTCCGTCGTCCACCTGTCCACGATTCACATTTTCGACTTCTTCTCAAAAACCGTTGGCCAGATCCACTTCAAACTTGGTGTGGATGTGCCTTGGGTAAGTTTCTATCAAGTTTGTTGAAATGGTCATGGTCCAGTGTTTTTTTGATTTTTTATGAGTTTTTTTGTTCATTTTTGGGTGAAATCTTAAAAAAATCTTCTTCTCCGAAACCGCTCGTCCAATTCCTTTGATATCACAAAGGAACACTCCCTAGGACTCCTAGTTCCTAATTTGTTCACTAAATGGCGCTGCAATTTTTTTCTAATTTTTTATGAATTTTTGTGTGTTATTCCTATTTTCGACTTCTTCTCCAGAACCGTCACTCAGATTAAGCTGGAACACAGTGGATATGTTCCTTGTAGAAGGGTCCAACAAGGTTTTTTCACTATGTGGGAATGTTGCAGATTCCTGATTTTTAACATTTTCGTTGTCGGGTACTTGCAGCTTTCCTATTGATTACAATGGAAGTGAATGAGCATTCTAATGCTAATTCACATTTTCGACTTCTTCTCCAAAACCGTTATCCAGATTAACTTCAAACTTGCTGGCAATGTACCTTGGGTGGGTTTCTGCCAGGTTTGTTCAAATGGTCACCGTCCAGTGTTTTTTGGTTTTTTTTTGTTTTTAATGATTTTTTTGGGGGGGGGGGGGGGTTTGGACACATCTTAAAAAATCTTCTTCTCCGAAAGCGCTTACCCCATTGCTTTGATATCACACAGGAGCATTTCCTGGTAATATTATTTCTTAATTTGTTCACCAGGTGGCGCTACAATTTTTTCTATTTTTTTTATGATTTTTTTTGTGTGTCATAGCTATTTTCGACTTCTTTTCCAGAACCGTCATTCAGATTGAGCTGAAACACGGCGGCTACGTTCCTTGTGGAAGGGACAAACAAAGTTGTTCACTTTGTGGGAATACTGCAGATGCTTGACGATTTTTTTTTCAATTTAGGTACTTATCGGTCAATGCAGCTTTCCTATTGATTACTGTAGAAGTCAATGAGCATTCTAATGCTAATTCACATTTTCGACTTCTTTTCTAAAACCGTTATGCAGATTAACTTCAAACTTGGTGGCAATGTACCTTGGGTGAGTTTCTACCAGGTTGCACAAATGGTCATGCTCCAGTGATTTTTGGATTTTTTTATGATTTTTTTTCAAGAATCTTAACACAAGTTTTAATAGGAAATTTAACATGGGGATTTCTTGTTATGGTTATAACTTAAATAATGTGGGCCAGATTTCCTTCAAACTTGATGGGGATGTGCCTTGGGTCAATCTCTACCAGGTTTGTCCAAATGGTCATGCTCATTGATTTTTGGATTTTTAATGAATTTTTTGGTTCCTTTTTTTGGGACAAAGTTTAAAAACTCTTCTCCTCTGAAACCGCTCTCCCAATTGCTTTGATATCGTAAATAGACACTCCTAGGGACACTTAGTTCCCAATTTGTTCACCAGGTGCCGCTGTATTTTTTCTAATTATTTTATGAATTTGTTTTTGTATGGTTTTGCTATTTTTCACTTGCTCTCAGAACCGTCACTCAGATTAAGCTGAAATGTGATGCATATGCTCTTGTGGAAGGGTCAAACAAAGTTATTTACTAGGTGGCACTGCTTTGGATTCCTGATTTTTAAGGATTTTCAATTTGGGTACTTATGGGTCAGTGCAGCTTTCTTACTGATTACTATGTAAGTCAATGGGCATTTTAATGCTAATTCACAGGGCATCTGACACGGAATTTACTGTTTGCTTGATAACTTGAGATCTGTTTTGAGTTGGTACTGTGATGCTGCACATGTTAATGTTTCTGTATGAAGCTGATGCTTTGACAGTACATAAATGACCTTGACCTAGTTTCTGGGGTCACAGTGCAACATACATGAATTTTACTCTTTATTATAATTTGTTGGTACTGTGATGCTGCACATGTTAATGTTTCTGTATGAAGCTGATGCTTTGACAGTACATAAATGACCTTGACCTCGTTTCTGGGGTCACAGTGCAACATACATGAATTTTACTCTTTATTATAATTTGAGAACTACTTGAACCTTGATGTTGCACATGTTAGTGTTCTTGTAAAAAGGTAAGACTTACTCAGTACATGGGTGACCGTGATCCTTTCCCAAGTTCATAGAGCTACAAGTGTGATGAATGTCAAGATCAGCTGAGCATGGGCTGCTCACACAGCCCTCTTGTTTGTAATTTAAATTTACTTCCAATGTTGCCTAAACATAACAACAATAATCATGCCAGAATCCCCGCCCGTTGTTGAAATCCTTTTGTTAACATAGCTGGTAAATGTTTGTTTGAACAAAATTAGAAAAAGCTGAATTTGAGACATATATGGGCTTTACGTCATTTCCATATGGAAAATATTCTATGTAAATTTCTGAATTTGCCATTAAATAGCAAATTGATTGTTACCTAAAACTGTTATATAAAATTGAATTACTATCTGATAAATCATTGTCTTTTTCATAGGTGGAGGTACTTGCAAATACCTTACCAGCTGGAACAAGTGAACATTTTTCATTTAAATCATTCATATGTGCTTGCAGATAAGGATTTTGAATGACAGGGTCAGGTGGTTGTTAAACATGCTTTTTTTTTTTACTTTTGACATTCCTTTTAACAGTATTACTAATCTTAGCCCAGTTTTGTCTTTTAATAGAAATTTTCTTTTTTATCCTATGCTACAGTAAAATTATCAATGGCTTCCATTGTAATTATGGTTGTGTGGCAAGACAGAAAAACTGTTTTTC
>OZ026629.1:47705045-47745045 GCA_964020975.1 Hermodice carunculata | reverse complement strand
CTACTGTATGTCTCTCTTCGGATGTCAGTTGTTGGATCTCTCAAAATGTGAAGACCAACGGTTTCCCATTGCAAGGAAAAAGGTCATTGGATATTTATAACGACTTTTATATCGTACTCATAATGTACTGCTACCTATAACTTGTTGATTTATAGATAGAAATTCAGCTACGTAAACGTGTTGTGATTTTTTTCCACAAGATATTGAATAGTGCAAAGAGTGTCGTATATACACGTGAGACCATATATTTTTATGTACAGCGCAACAATGTATATAAGTTGAATAAGAACTTGAGTCTTTTTTACCTTTTTTGTTTTAAAGAACATTGTTTGAGTGTGTCTTTTTTCATATCCTGTACGCTTGAAGGAATCGACGTTCCTTTGAATTTCAATGTATTGAGTCTGCTCTTTGAGTCCGAATAAGCACACACACACACACACACACACACACACACACACACACACACACACACACACACACACACACACACACACACACACACACACACACACATATATATATATATATATATATATATATATATATATATATTTATATATACATATATAAAATTAATATTATTATTATTATTATTATTATTATTATTATTATTATTATTATTATTATTATTATTATTATTATTATTATTATTGTCATTGATGCTGCGATATACTAGTGCACAAACAATAAAATTAAGGGTTCCTAGAACTTGAAAAGATGAAATGTCCTGCTACTTGTTACTAACACATGTCTATTTGTCAATACAAATTATAACTGCACAATGATATGTTACACTGTTCAACATGTATGCTCAACACAACACACAGGAAAGAGACAAGATATTAGTGGAAAAATATTGTCACACAGATTTAATACGTAAAGCTTGACTAATATACAGGTGTTTTCACTTGACCATTGTTAATATTGATTTACTTATCTCCTGGCTGTGCTTCAAGTTGTTATTTTGGTCAGCTAATCGATATATTTATATCTTTTGTGACTTTCTGTGGCCTATTCTACATTTGCGAACACTGTTAGTGGGACGCACAAAAATAATAATTTGCAGATAATACTGCGTACGGTATCAAGTTAAACTCAAGTATATTTGAAAACTGTTTTAATGAAAAGGATTGGATCTTCCCCGACATACCGTACATCAATAATTACTTAAAATGTTCTGCCTGCTTGATTTTCAATAGTATATGAACTGAAGTATTAATGAAAGAGCCAGCATTAAAATTAAAATGTTTGACCATTGCCACTCCATTCACTGTTTAAAAGGGGACCCTATACCATCTTCATTCAGATGGTTCAAAAGGGGAAAGTATTATAATCTGAAATGATTTGATTTTATTTGATGGAAGTCCTACAATTACATACAAAGAATAAAATAAGAATACAATTGTTAAAACGAAATGCCTTAAGGCAGCGGCAAAGTAAAAAAAGCAAAACTTCACACAGAACCAAATTACTAATACAAGTTAAAGGGTCAGTAAGTCCAATGTACAAATGAAAATCTTGTGCCAAGGTCCATAGACGGAAAAAAATAATAACAATTTGCATAAAGTCTTTTAATCATTTCTATTGGGATCCTATTTTAAAAATGCAAAAGGTGAATACTTTTATGGCTTTAATATATATATATATATATATATGTGTGTGTGTGTGTGTGTGTGTGTGTGTGTGTGTGTTAACTTTTCTTTCAAATTATGTGTTTTTATGAGCAAAACGGGGTCAAAATCGTTTTAACCCGTCTTAGTTTCCGTTGTAATTCGAGGTTTACATATTTCACTAAACACACTGCAGACCTGCTCTGGTTTCCCAGATAGCAATGCAACAGAATTATGCCTCCACGATGATGAGGGCACTTGTACAGGTTATGTCACATAACCATCCATATTTTTTTTCGGAAACCAAGTTGAGTTTTCAAAATATGTTTGGTATTGGTATGTTTGGAAACGTAATCAATTTTTGCAATGTTTTTGATTTGTTAATTTTATCCTAGAAGCCCATTTTCTACTGTTTAGTGCATGAGTCAGCCCTCCTTCCTGTCATGTTCCTTGTTATGGCCTGGGTGGCAGCACAGGATCACGGGATATATGAATACCTTTTATTAGGTCATCTCTGCAACCCAGCACTCGGTGAAAAAAGGTCAGTGGAAGATTTATTTTGGGACAGACACAGGCAGACATGGCAGTTTTTCGTGACACACTACAACTTTTGTTAATAATAAGTAAGTACGTACTACCTATCAGGCAAAAACCGTGTTTTTTTACGGTGACCTCTCTTTGCGTCGTTTGAATTAGAAAAATGCGAAAATAACTTTTACATTCAGCTATAGTATAAGTGTCTACAAAGCCCAATGGGGATTTGGTACATGGTTAAGGTGCCTGTCACATTTTGTTTGCTGCAGATCAGTTCGGGCCTGGAAAATCACATTTGGTTATATGCATAGATGTACATCTCAAATACATTTGCCCGTATGTTAACAGATGCTTGATTTCCGTAATAAGAAAGAACTTGACCTTTAATACTGTGCAGAAGTTTAGGGAGAATATGGTAGTTCTCATCTCTGTGGAGATATATTTTGTTTACTGTAGGTCAGGGTGGACTTGTGTACACTTTTCATGTTCTATTGATGTATGCCATCTCATAATCGCACTATATATATTGGTATTCTGTGTGGTTTTGCTTATTGACTCGGAGCAGGTATACAAAGAGTTACCGGTCTCATCCAATTGAACGAGAATGCATTTACTTACCATTGGTACTGGGACATATTGTATATTTTATTACAGTAGTACTAGTATTCAAGTATTTATAATATATATATATATATATATATATATATATATATATATATATATATATATATATATATATATATATATATATATATATATATTGATCGATTGATTGATTGATTGCGTTAGGTTCGGTGTTTTGAGCCATAAAATGGCACTCATAATTAACGGAACTGGTTCCACCGAATTCTTGTAAGTGGTTTTAAATTTTGATAATTTTATACGTTCACCTCGCTATGTTTGGTATTCATTTATTTAGCAGCTATATTATTCCCAATGTGTAGCGTATTTTATCCAATGTTAAAAGAAACAAGTTATAAACGCTATTATCTTTTCTTTTTATTATAAATTCATGATAACTACCAATATTCGTTCGTTTTACTCGTGTAGAATTCCACTTCATGTATTATGAACAAAGGAAGGTAATGGCTGTCATTAAATACCTGCATGCTCATATAGAGGCCTACATATAAATATGACACACCTCATTTTGACTGCGTTTGTGCCTTGTTTGCTGTACAGCAGTCCTCAATTGTTGGGGAATGTGTTCATTAGAGTTCTGGCCTTGTTATGTATTCAGTTTTTGTCAAACTGAATGTATATTTGTTGGGTATTACAGTGTTTTCTTACCGGAATGTCCTGAAATGCACCAATTTGCATGCCAAAATTATTTGTTGTCTTAGGGGACATGCCCCCGGACCGCTATCTAGCAACGGAAATAAAAAACATCCGACTCAGTCGCAGTTTTTTGTGTGTTTTTTTTTACTATTTGGTTCCAGTGGAGTACACAAATGTACTGAAAAATCGATTTCTTCCACTGAAACACAATTGTTTTTATGCTGGCGATGAATGCATGCCTTATGATTCATGGTTATAATATGGAGAGAGAGAGAGAGAGAGAGAGAGAGAGAGAGAGAGAGAGAGAGAGAGAGAGAGAGAGAGAGAGAGAGAGAGAGAGAGAGAGAGAGAGAGAGAGAGAGAGAGAGAGAGAGAGAGAGAGAGAGAGAGAGAGAGAGAGAGAGAGAGAGAGAGAGAGAGAGAGAGAGAGAGAGAGAGAGAGAGAGAGAGAGAGAACCGATCCATGCGAGATTATCCTATGAAGTTATATCAGATAAACTTTGAAGCAAAACTATGATCATATTAGAAAGGGAGTGTCAATTTCTGTGCTATTGAATAGTTTTTTTTTTTTTGTTAAGTATATTCTAAAGGAGTGGTAATAGAAATAACTGTACAGTTTATAAAAAGAAAAAAACATGGTTGTCACATTTGACAAATGTGATTTGTGATTTCCATTGTTTTTTCTGCCATAAATAATACGGTGACACTCTATCTTGGTGGAACTATGACAACACTAAATCACTATTAATTCATTTCAAGTGGTTATAAAATTACCGATATATTTTGAAATATTAATCATATCCACATGACTCAGTAACCATCTCTCCTACAGCAAGAATTGAATAATGATGCAATGACAGTAGTGTGGCATCTCCTGAAGTGCATGCCACGGAGTTGAGAATATTTTGCATAATTTTCTTTTGACAAGCTCTGTATTAAAATATAATGATTTAAGCATGTTTATATATTGAAAGTTATTAAGCTTGGCAACCTTAAACTATAACATGGATAAAATGTATTTGGAGGAAGACGCCTTATCCGGGCTAAAGTCGCCATGTTGAACTTGAACGCCCCCCCCCCCCCAAAAAAAAATGTCCAGAAATATGTCAAAGTCAAACATATACTTCTTATGTGGGCTTAACTGACATATTCTCACAACTGAAAGCATTAGAACGACGGAACGGCAAACTCTGGCAAATAGTGCGTCATTTCAGATCAAGCAGCCCTTAACCTATTCGAGGCAGGGGCGGATCCAAAATTTCAAAGGGGGATGGCAGGGCAATTGGGGGCCCTCCTAGGCCCCCAGAAAGTTCAACGCGCAGTGGCCTTTGTGGTGGTTAGGGGCCAGAGGCCCTGGGAGCTCCAGGTTTTCAGAAATAGCATAGGTCAAAAAGGTTTTTTCCTGGTAGTAAACTTCTGCATTTAGGGTCATATGTAAAGCTTACTCTTATCTTTCGTACACCATATATTGAAAAAAAAAATTGAAGAGTTGGGGAGGGGGCGGGTCTCATTCGCCGCCTCTAAGTCCGCATCTGCGAGGCGAAAAATTACATGAACAATTTTACCCCACATATCGACACGTTATACAGATTTTAATTCTGCGATGCTTTTGAAAACTTGGTATCATGCTTTTGCTTGCACTTTTCACTGGGCTGGTTTTGCATTGCTGATGGGTAATTGCTGAGCTTGCTGCAAAAAGTATTCTACACGTGTAATAGGACATCATGCATGATCTGGAAGTGATGTTTGCATCAGTCAGCAGGATTTAGAATTTCTCCCCGCATTACCTGGTATTACCTTTTATTGGTCAAATGTAGGAAAAAGTGGCTTGGTCTAGACCGTTGCAGTGTATACTTTAAAATGTAGTAGAGTGGAATCGATTTATCAGCTGCCAGAACAAGGAACAGGAAGGATGTCTCTGTTCACACTCATTATGTTGTATTAAATGAGCATTACCAATTTGAATTTGCTTTTGGAAACGAGTCTCGGCCCATTATTATTACTTCAGGCCTTCTTATTTTCACCCTTATTTCCTAGGCTTGTCCTTTTCAGGAATCTAACTGGAAGTTTAATGTTACCCTTTTTGGAGATAGATGCTGCCCAACCTATGTCTCAATATTGTTTCATTGTGTTTTGATTTTCCTGGTGCTGTGCCATCAGCAAAGTACTCAAAAATATAAATGGAGCAAAATTAAATGAATTTACAGCATATTTTCAGCATGCCGTGCAGCTGTCAATGCGTTTGAACCGGCCGGAGGAGCAAGGAAGGTTTCACTCTTTCACTGCTGGGCTATAGACTTAGAAAATTAACCCAAAGCACGCCGATAAATGCCTACCTCAACAGTTATCACATTATCTGAAATTAAATGTGATGTCTGTCATGTTACACAGTATATCACTGAAGGATAATAGGAGAATTTGCCTTGAGAAAAATGGGTCAATATAAATTCTTAAAATTCTGCAAATTTTGCAGTGTCTGAGGCAAGCATAGAGTGCCAGAGATTAACAATTTTAGCGGCTAATTAAACACCGAGAATATGCCCCAGAAGCAAGCCTAGATCAGCTGTTTACCTGCACCATTTTTATGCACGGCATATCTGGGAAGCATGCTGGTAATGAAATGTCCAGTAATGAAGAATTTAATGTGGGAAAATAATAATTCAATTTACACAATTTTTGTTGGGATTATCACTTAAGGCTTCAATAGTGAATTCTTGCCCTTTTTTTTCAACAGCGGGCCTGGTGTGGTTGTCGGAGCAGACTGACCCGACCGTGACCTTAGGTGCCAAAGCAGTTGTGCGTGGTTATATAACTTACACTGAGCAGAGTGTCAAGCCGGTGTTCACTTTTACCGGAATACCCTACGCTGAGAAACCAGTACGATTCCTCAAAGCTGAGACACTTAAGCTCTGGGACGGAGAAAAGGATGCCACCAAAATGGGTATGCTTTGAGATATACTTTGGAAATGCATAACTAATGTAGATTCTATTGAAGATACCTTTTTATTTTTACATTTCTGATATTGTGTCCTGCAATAATTACCATCTCCCTGGCTATCTTTCATCCCGTTTTCTCCCTTTCCATAACCCGCCCCTTTTCGAGGGATTTCCCTGGCAATTCCAGTTTTAAAAAGATTGCAGTCTACTGAAACACCAAATATCACATTTTTCTCATTTTAAACATTTTTCCTTCTTTTATGTGTGATGCAAACCTACCGTGACAACAGCAGTCACTGACATATTTTGATAAAGTAAGTGCCTCCGAAATCTATGATATAGGCTCATAGGTGCACGTATTCTGGCTGTGACCCTATGTGCTCCATTATGTATTTAATGAGAATATCCTTATTGGACCAATGTAGACAGCCCTTTTCTGAAGTGAACCAGTGATGCCCTATTGTAACAAGGGAAGTCTAATGACAAGTATCAGGAACCTGTGCAAAGGAGCCAGCTATGCTGGCAAATGCATACCTGCCCTCCTCAAGCACTATAAAGTCATACAAGTAGGACTCACTGAAAGTCATGGGTGATCACCAGCAGCAGGCCATTATGGTATCGACAAAAGCAACATCTCCAAGGGCACGCCAGGAGGCATTGGCGGCTCGCACCTCATGAGCTCTAGCTTAGACTTGTTTTAAGGCCGCAGGCCTATTAAAAGCTAATTATAGGGCCTCAGAATTGTCAGCTTAATCCACAATGAGATTATGTTTTGGCAAAATTTTTGTTTCCCTACATCTCTGCATACAGTGGCTACCATTGTTCACAACACCAGATTATTCTGTTAGGCAGTGGATTAAACAGGCTGTCTTCCAAAACTTGGAAGAGAATGGGGGTTTCATTCTCGTCAGACAAGTATCTCTAATACTTCACAATTAATTGTAAGCTGCGGAGTTCGTTCGACCGAATTTGTTGCTTTTTTACGTATCATAGCCAATCTGTAGAACACCACACGGTGGAAAGCTCGAAGCTGCAATCTCAATAAATATATACATTTGCATGCATTACCGATGGCTTATAAGGTAAACTTTCGAATTTTTGCCTTTTCTTAATTTTGCAGGTAAATTTTGCTTTCAAGACGAGAATCTTTTGCGTGCTATGTTCCCGGCACTTTCACATTTGAACATCACAAGTCAGATGTCTGAAGATTGTCTGTTTCTAAACGTTTGGACGCCAAGTCTCAAAAATAATGCACGGCTTAGCGTAATGGTTTGGATTCACGGGGGTTATTTTCTGATAGGTGAGTATATTGAAACATATTAAAGACAGGTGATACACCAAAAATATTGTTAGTCGGATTTGACCTTTGGATGATCATGGACTTGAAGGCATTATAATAATTGTTTTAATAAATATATACTTTGGAAATTGGATAATCCAGGAATATCAAATTTCATTCTCTGCTTTCGTACAAACCAAAAAAAAAAAAAAAAAAAAAAAAAAAACACACACACAAAAAAAAAAAAAAAAAAAAAAAAAAAAACCCAGTGAATTCCATTAACGCTTGCGCGTGGTCCTGGATTTCCTTGATAAATGATCATGATCAAATTGATGCAATCGAGAGTAATATTTGTCAACACTATATTATTTTTTAGAACTTTTATAATATTCAACAAACTATAGCGTTAGATTCTCGCGCATTGCCATAAGTCACCGCTATTTTATCGCGAGCATGACAAAACGATGTGTTTACTTAATTGTAGTAGAAATTGACGTTGTTCCCAGGAACATAATTCTGTTTTCCACAATTTTTCAGGCAGAGGTGACGATTATAAAGGAACAGCGTTGGCTTCGATGCACGATGTCGTGCATGTATCTATCAACTATCGCCTATCGGGATTAGGTTAGTTTACGTATTATTGATAATTACTTGTATATAACACAGGCTACGGGAGGTGTCTGAACTGTAAGACGGTTGTTCTGTTATCATCCAGAAATCAATTTCTGTTCGTACGCAAGGTCAGACTGATTATGAAAACAGTCGCCTTGCTGTCGATGCCCCAAAGGTCATCAGGGGTCATATGCAGCTGAGGTGGAAGTCATGTTATGGTGAGGTTCTTTATAACTAACTTAAATATTCATTCTACCTCTGTAGCCTTAGAGTTATACAAATGGTTCATGTGAAGACTTCCCACAGATACATTGATACCGGCGGCATATGTACGGCACACATGGGACAAATACAACTGCCAGATTAAGATTAGTTCGACAAACTTTCTGTTGTATCACAATCTCATTTGCTTGGAATTTCATCGTTCTTATATCTTTATATCTGTATGAAAACTGGACCAAACACATTACTACATATACATCATGTATATTAGTTGTACATATTAACATGCAAAAACAGATGCACATATGCACACACACAGATATATAATAATAATAATAATAATAATAATAATAATAATAATAATAATAACAACAACAACAACAACAACAACAACAAAACAACAACAATAATAATAATAATAATAATAATAATAATAATAATAATAATAATAATAATAATAATAATAATAATAATAACAATAATAATAATCATAATAATAATACACATCTGTCTGTCTGTGTCTGTATGTCGGTACTCTATTTGTGCCTGTACAGAGTTCTAAACATAGGCAAACAATCCGACGCACACTGAGTTTTTTGCCTGAACGTGAGGTACAGAATGCCCATCCAAGCTCCCAAATATGTTCATGCACCTGTGGGCCGGTGAACTGCGGGTGACACAAAGTGCGATTTTATATCGGTTTCACACCTACGGTGGCTTGTTATTTCAAATAAGTGCATGATGTTATGACGCAACAAATTACATACCGTTCAAACTTTATATGCAAATGTGCGATCTCCTTATACATATATTCCTCACTTGAATATAGTCAAATCATTTATGTATGCTCTTAACGTTTATTCTCTCTAACCAGGATATATGTTCAATTCAGTTTCAGTCACATATGACCTAGCTACACTACTTCTACATAACTGTTTTTGTGTGACAAATCTTCATATTGCACGAACCCCTTTTCTTGTCCGGAAAAGCCCAAAACAAAAAAGGGCAAAAGTTTATACAGTGTAATCCGCCAAGGCGACCGGGAAATACCCTGTCACTGATATGGGCAGGTTGGTTATCAGTTGTCTTGTCCGCTGGTCTGAAATAACAAACGATACTGTCTTGGCATCAGATGAAACTTTCTCAGACTGCTTTTCAACAAATCATTTCGGCGTGTACATCTGTGCAAAATAACACAAATATTCGGAATAATCAACATCTAAGATTTTTTTCTCTTGGGCTCAATCATATTTACATTTTTTTGTGACAGAAACAACAATAATAGCATTATTGTGACACGTATCTTTATTTAGCAAAACGTAACTGTAAAAATCGAAATAATATAAACTTAGTAAAATATTGTTTACTTCTCTGCAAATTGGTTTGTGTGCCTGGAAAACTTTTAAAGATTGTCTATTCAACATTCACTAACTCGTGCAAGAACATTTTCAAAGATATGTTGTCTAATTCCATGAAATGTTAATTGTCTGAATACATAACGAAGGGTTTTTGACGACTGGTGACGAGAATGCGCCCGGCAATTTGGCATTTCACGATCAGCTTGAAGCCCTGCGGTGGGTAAAACGCTACATACATAAATTTGGTGGGGACCCAGAAAAAGTGACGATATACGGCGAGAGTGCGGGTAAGTTTACACATACACCCGAAGCAAAAATAATGTGTACAAATCCTATGTTAATTTCAACAAGGTAGATGCTTGCACTTAAAGGTAGCGGCATTAGGTCGGAGTTCGTATTACTGAGCGCACACTTGGACACGTGGCCTATGATAATGCATTTCTTTCACTCAGAAAAATTCGGTTCAGGACATACCGACTGTGAGGTTAGATAGGGCCTATATACAGTGTATAATATAATGTGGGTATTCCAATCTAAGGCTGCTTTCTACTTAACACATATCGTTGTTCTGATATCTAGGCCTATTCTCATCATAGTCTTGCAACATGGGGACATTTTGAACAGTATCTTGAAAAGATGGCACTTATGGTGTAGAAAGATTACCTGATATAACATACCATATCTTGCGTTGCAATTTTTCTCGTAATATATTGTTTCCAGGAGCGATATCTGTCAACTTGCTCTTGGTGTCGCCACTGAGTCACAATCTGTTCAAGCGTGCTATATCAGAAAGCGGATCGAGTACTCAAATGAAGCTGTATACACCCAACAACGTGTCTGCAGCACTTGAGGCCACTAGAAGAACTGCAAAGAAACTTGGTGAGTCCACGTGCACCTTGGCTCCAAATTATACTCTCCAGCCACCAGACGAGTGTTGGTGCTGGCATGTCCCTGACTTTTGGGGCCATTTGCTTTTGTTCCTGTTTTTGTTTTTTATGTTCTTTGTTTTTCTTTGGAACTGACCGCTAATGCCCTCACTTTATATATTTTCACAATCTACATTTCCCAACATTTAAGTGACATTCCGAGGAAAGATCTGTGCTTTTTAAATGACTGTGCACTGAATCGGGATGCATCTAAAATGACGAGAGGGGTTCATGTGGGGTTTTGGATTTAGGACGAAATGAATTTTTAGGCCAAGGCACATCTGTGTTGGTTTAAACATATTTTTATTTCAAAAGAAAGCATTTAGACATACGTGTTTAACATGAAAAGAACAGAACGTATAGCATTTGTCAGAAAGTAGTTAACTCCAACATATTTAACAAATGTATTTATGATATCTTGTGAGCAAAATTTTGGACTGTAAATCTATAGGAACAAGAAAAACTTGACTTCCCTAGTTTGCGTCCACACAGTGTTTCCGATTCCCACACATTTTTGCTTGTAGAGCAGTAATTCCAAAGCAAGACTGAAGAATCCCTTGGAAATTATAAGTACGCAAAACCCTCATCGTGCTACAACGGGACTCCTTTTTTAAAGAGAACCAACGTTTCTGCTGAAAACAAAACATTTTTCATGTTGAAAATTTTTATCCTTCGTTCTCGTTTGAATAAAAAACAATTAAGCTGTAAACATACATTGTGTCAGTTACGTGGTGGGTCTCTGTTATACTGTCCTTCTGGTCACCATGTCTGTGTCACTGAAGTCTGATCTGTCAGTTGTGCTTTTTCTTTCATAGTATTATCCTGTTAATCCGCATGTATGTGTCACTGACAGTTCATGTGTCAGGTTTGTAATGTAACTGTATTATGTTGCCTTATGGTCACCATATTATTCTCACCGACAGGCAATGCTCTTGTCTGTCTTCTTATCTGGTGTCTACCTATAGCCAGCAATTTTTAAGGTAAGGGACGACAGAAGATAGTCTTCATAATTCCAATAACTGGACTCGCGTATATGTTTCTTGCTGCAAAAGATGTTAGACGTTCATCTTTGTATTCCAATTTTAGGATGCCCACTTCAAAATAACACGTCGATGATGGACTGTCTGCGGACAAAGCAAGCAAGCGCTATAGTTCAGGTTGGACAGAGTGACACGGCATTGGTAGATGGTGTTTTTCTTCCCGACACACCGTACAACCTGTATTCTACTGGACAGATGCAAGCAAAGGATTATCTTTTGGGTTTTAACAGCCACGAAGGTTATTTCTTGTTAACCACCAGGGTGTCAATTTTTGCAAATCTTACACAAGCCGACATAAGCTTGCAAAACCTTACAGCAACCAAAGCAAAAGTAATCATAAAGACGTTATTAGTTCCACTATATGGACTAAATAAGAAAATCATTGATGCCGCATTCAAGGAATATATCGGAAACAAGAAAACCCAAGATTCCCTACTGAAAGGTCTTGTTTCATTTTACGGCGATCTTCTCATGACGGCGCCCATTCTTGATGCCGCCAGGAAACATTCAGGTAAATACTTGGCGTCAGTAATAAGGGGACTGTGCTGGAGTATTTTTAGCACAAAGCATTGGTTTCGCGGGTCAAGAAACGGTATATCATTGACAAATGATCAAACGATGCACACGTGTGAGTTTACATATATATATATATATAAATAAATATATATATATATGTATATGTATATATATATGTATATATATATATATATATATATATATATATATATATATATATGTGTGTGTGTGTGTGTGTGTACGAATTGCAATCAGTAAGTGTGTGGAATAGTGGCACTTTGTGAAATGATAAAATGACCACTATAACAAAACAGGTCTAGAGTATATGATTTTCATCCAGCAATAGCGCCATTTCAGGTGAATCAATAGAGGCTCGCTTTATCACTTGGTATCTCCTCCAGTGCTAACAATGTAAGTCGAAAGCGACGAAGATGCAGCACGATTCTTCTTGGCTTGGAACTAGGAGTTTGTTCATGGCATCTTTGGGTATTTCAGGGCCGTTTAAGATCATCACAGGGCAGCAACAGTGCGTCAGATTCCGCTTTAAAAGTGCACTTAGATTAAAGACAAAATAATCTATATACAATCCAGTCATACATACAGTAACAGAACATATAATTAACCTCCTGTTTGGGCTGAACTATGAAAATGAGAATTACTTTTTGTGAATGAGGGAACTTGTGAAGCTTGTGAATAATGAGTTGCGCTAAATTTAATGGAAGCTAGATATATCTGTAGTTCAATGTATATATTTGTTACCTTGCACTTTTTGACAGAGGGGAAAATACAAAGACGAATAGTTTTGATTTAAAATCCACTGAAATTGTCGGTTTCGGCAAGGAAATTTCCTATTTCCACCATGAATTCCTTTATCGCTTTGGAGGAAACATATTTTTGATGTCATACAAACACATTGCCAATTTGCATGTATTTTAAAACGGTTTTTGTTTTAGGCATAGATATTTAAGGGGGGGGGGGGTGGTCCTTTTCTAGAGTTTTCAATTTTATCATGAGGCTGCGAAACAAAGTTAATCGAATAAAGTCACAGTCTATTTTCAAAAGTAGAACAGACTGGATGCCCCACTTCATTTGCATGAGTCATATGAACTGCAAAATAAGACCAAGATCGCTAAAATGTTATCAGGTCAGGAAATAGATTTAATGTTCAAAGGCATAAATTACACTTTTATGCAGAATGTGAATCATGGGATATTTTGGTCCCAAGGTGTTTGTACTACGGACAGACGTACAGACAATCGGACAAGCCAAAGTGTTATAGCGCTTAACTTCGATTGCGGTGGGTATAATTACAAAGTTTCAAGACAGAAAGCTCTACATATACTATACGATTATCCTATTTACATGTATTTCTACAATTATCTTTTTGAATCTGCAGTTAAAAACCCCTGCAAAATATCTAAACTTATTTATGTTCCGTTTGAAGGCCATGAGCTTGAATAGACCGTCTGCTTGAATATACAGAAAATTGATTTTCAACATCACCACCTGAGGGCATGACCCAAGCATTGTTGACAGGGCCTGAAAGATTTTTGCCATTATAAGCACATTACTTATAGAGTAATAGCCTTATTCTATGCCGCAATTTTTTTAAAGTGTTTTATAATTTCATCCCATCCTTATGACTTATATATCATCCCTCGCTCTGCTAGGGTCCATTCATAATAGTTATCCCACAAGTACCACCGTGTAGCGAAAGCTGTTTGGGACAGTTTGGGCAGGTTCTATATATAATTTTTGACAATGGCATCAAGCTTAAGGCGTAAAATGGTGGTTGATTAAGTTATCATATATATGCACTGGTTTTTAACAGTTGAATGAGAAGCTGAACCTTCACTGTTTAACGAGTTGTCCTAAAATCGTACTTATGTGACCTCTTTGATGAAAATGTTGACCTTCGCGGATCATGCAGACAAAAAACAAAACAAAACAAAAAAACAAAAACGCACAAACACACACACACACAAACACACACACACACACACACACAAAACAAAACAAAAAACAAACAAAAATAATAAACAAATCAAAACAAAAAGGATTCACGTGCAGATGCAATTACT
Source organism: Hermodice carunculata (assembly GCA_964020975.1). NCBI lineage: Eukaryota > Metazoa > Annelida > Polychaeta > Eunicida > Amphinomidae > Hermodice > Hermodice carunculata. Next base: position 47,730,652 of record OZ026629.1, on the reverse strand, counting down.
TTAAAATGGAAGGTTGTTATTACATTTTTTTAATGGAATTTTCATCTGACAGGCGACTTAGCTTTTTCCGTCCACAAGGATTAACTAATTGATAAAAAATGAGCCATGAATCGGTCGGAACGTCCACCTGTTCTTCCATCCATTGACCGTGGTTTGACAAGGGATTTTTTATGCCGACATATTGTCTACGCTAGTTTTATTGGAACACGCAACATAGAAAGGAAGCACAGACTGGGAGAAAATTGATCGAAAAAATCATGTTCTTGGAAATTTCCCTGGTTTTCGTGTAAACATTGTAATATGAGCGTTTATGTTGGGTGTATCTGCTGGTATTGATGCACTACTTTTTAATTCCAGAGAAGCAGAAAACTTATGTATACTTCATAAACCACAAGATGGGCTATGCCAGTCATATGCGCCCAAAATGGGTGCTGGCAGATCATGCTGACGAAATTCCGCTTGCTTTGGGATTTCCGTTTTTCAACCGGTCGGTAAACTTAGGTCAACGAGTAAACTATACTTCAGGTGACAAAAAACTAAGTAAACTGATGATGTCGTACTGGACGAATTTTGCCAAAACAGGGTAGGTATTATCGTTGTTTGTTCAATAGTCCTGAGTGCAAATTTTGGTCAATTAAATGCTTGCATGATTCGGACAAATCGCAATGTTGTCATCACAAAGGTGATAAATATGAATGTACTGTGTACGTTGCTGATTGACCATTCCCGCCATAATAGGCCACTAAAATATATGCTGTGTGTATTTTCAACGCATAAGATTCTTTGGTTACCAAAATAACTATACATATTAGTTAGTGTTCTTTTCCTTATTTGGGTATGCCATTCGACCACAGATCACCGCTATCATGTGTTTATTGCCAGCATATATCACATGCTACTCAGATAAGCGGCATTTAGTAAATGTATGTGACAATTTTTGACCTTTGGTTGTGTAGTAAAATTACTAGCGTGTCATGTTTGACTCGCAGTGTCACATTTTGGATGCTTGTATTAACAAGACCAAATGTCTGGGAGCTTTGGGGGGCAGGTCTGTGGTAATAACTGTCTACAGTGTCCCCCTCTTATAAGGCCACCGCAAATCTTCCAGGATTGTTGCCTTATAAGGAAGGAGGCCTCTCTTTAAGGAGTAATTGTGATAAAAACGCCATAATTTATGTGGGTTTTAAATTTTCAGCTGACCAAAAAATTGTAACACAACAGGACTGTGACAGTCCGGTTTAAAAAAATTCGTTAAAACCAGACGACTAGAGCAATTTTGAAGATTTTTAAAGATTTTACTAAAAAATAGACAAGGAAATTAATATTTAATATTTATTTCTTTCTCTAGAGATTTTACTGAAAAATAAACAAGAACAAAAATATGAAACATTTATTTCTTTCTCAGGGAGAGAGCAGCCAGTATTTTCAATCCAAGGTAGGCTGTTTTCTCTCGGGCTTTGCTCTGGGGAAGACAACCTCCGAAAGGGTGACAATTCTGGCTGCTCTTCTCCTGAGAAGGCAATAATTGTTTTATTATACCGAACATAATTATAAAAAGCAAAACACATAGTTCAGTTGTATTTAGCATTTCCTTTTTTTCTTTGTGATTTAAGGAAATTGTATTTTTTTTTTTTTTGCTCAACTGGCTTGTCAGCCAGGAGAGCTTATGCCATATCTCTCTTCGTCTGTCGTCCGACTGTTCACAAATCACATTTCCGACTTGGTGGCAATATACCTCGGATGGGTCTCTACCAAGTTTGCTCAAATGTTCACGCTCCAGTCATTTTTAGATTTATGAAGAATTTGTCGGGGGCAAATCTGAAAAGCCCGTCTTCTCCCAAATCCTTCACCCAATTGTTTTGATATCACACACGAATACTACACGGGAATCGCAGTTCTTAATTTGTTCACCAGATGATATTTCATTTGTATGTGTGTGTGTGTGTGTGTGTGTGTGTGTGTGTGTGTGTGTGTGTGCGTGTGTGTGTTTTATTGTTTTCGACTTCTCCAGGACCATCCCACAGATTAAGCTGAAACTTGGTGGATATGTTCCTTGCGAGAAGGTGAAACAATGTAGTTTTCAGGGTGGCATGCAGTAGATTCCTGATTTTTAAAGTCCCCCCCCCCCCCCCCGATTCGGGTTCAAATCGATAAATACAGCTTCCCTATTGATTTATATACATGTCAATGGGCATTATAATGCTAATTAGCATTTTTCACTTCTTCTTTAAAATCGTGAGCCAGATTTACTTCAAACTTGGTCGCAATGCACCTGGGTAGGATCTCTACCAATTGTGTTCAGTTGGTAACGCTCCAGTGAAATTTGGATTTTTTTATGCTTTTTTGGGGGTGGGGGGTTCTTTTTGGTCAAATCTTTAAAAATCTTCTTGCCCAAAACTGCTCGCCCAACTGTATTGATATCTTATAGAAAGATACCTGGGAACTCCTGATTCTTATTTTGTTCACCAAATGTAATGGGGCTGCAGTTTCTTCTTTATATATATATATATATATATATATATATATATATATATATATATATATATATATATATATATATATATATATAATTTTGTGTGTTTTGGTTAAAATTGACTTCGTTTGCAGAACTGTCCCTCAGATTAAGCTGAAACTTGGTGGATATGTTCCTTGTCAAAGGGTCAAACAAAGCTGTTCACTAGGTGGCATTGCTGTAGATTCCTGATTTTTAACATGGGGAGATGTCAAGATTCCGAAAGCCCAAAGTTGAATTATTTTCAAAATTTTCACCACTCTTTGTAAAAGGGCTCGACTCGGCTGTATGGATCTGTATTTGTACCAAGTTTGGAGTTCGTAAGGCACCTGGTCTTACTTAAAAGTACAGAAAAAAATGACACATATTCATAATTTCAAACCCAACAATGATAGCAAAGAGATTCCATAGTTACCAAAGCATCAACATTCATCTTCCAATACCAATGTGAAGAAGAAAATAATTTCTTTCCTGACTAGAGACAGGCAGTCACCTATGAAAGGCAACTAGTGATTTTTACCCTTTGGCCTTATGAGGCCGACGGGTATTGTCATACTCGGCGCCGTCCCATGGTTTTACCACCATAACTTCAGAAATTTTTAAGACAGGACTTTCAAATTGGACATGAAAATACACTTTTATATGGCCTACTTTGTGTGCAAGCATAGCTGACCTTGACGTAATTCTCAAAGTCATACAGTGGTCACGTGCTAAGCAACGTTACCGCTCTAACTATTGAAATCCTACATCTAACAATCTAAATCTTACACACAAAAAGCTTCATAGAGTGATCTAGAACCTCCTGAAACTCAAGTTCATAGCTGTATATTTGACCTGCTTTTGAGGTCAAAGGTCAAGTGCACAATGGTGGTATTGGTATAAGTAAGGAAGTTTTTCAGTCAGTTACATGAAATTTTATACACACATGTATCATAGCCAAAAATGTGTCATGAATCAAAAGTAGGTCACTAGTTAAGTATCTGGTTCACAGTGACCTATTCATTGAAATTTTGTTCACCACCATAACTTCAGAAGCTTTTGAGACAGGACTTTCAAATTGCATATGATAGTACACCACTGCAAGCATAATTGACCTTGACCTAATTTTCAAGGTCACACACGGGTCACAAGTTTGCTGGGTGACATTTTTCATCTAGAAATCTAAATCTTAAAACAAAAGAAGCAACATAGGGTGATCTAGAAGGCTATTGAAAGTCAAAGTTATACCTCTATATTTGGCCTATTGTTTTTGAGGTCAAATGTCAAGTTGACAATAGTAGTATTTGTGCAGGTAACTATAAATGATAGTATAGGACACTATTCCTATTCACCTCCAGCAAAAGAGATTGAAGGCCGCCGAAGGGTACTGCCTTCTTTGAACGGTATTTTTAAGGTACATATAACATAGTGGTACAAAAATAACCACGGTGTCTCTGTGTTTGTATGGATGCCCATCGATGTATGCACTTTTAGTTTTGTCAATATGTGTAATTTCCTTTGCAACGAAACGATATATAGTCGAAGATTAATTTGTTAATGTGGGGAGCATTTGGTTCAAGGCATCTGATTTACACTTTGAAAAAGGATCACAAAACTTGCGGCATACAAAGCTTGAAGTCAACGGTCATGTAAAGACAATTACACAACTTAGGTAACCATTTTTTTGCTTTCCGTTAAAAGGAATAGTTTTTATGTTATTGAATTTTGAAGCATCGGCAATTAACAATGATTATTTTTTCCGCTTTGGAGCTCAAAAAGTAGCATTTAAACCTAGAATATTGCTAAACAAAAATGGTTACCTCAGTTATTCTCTTGTCTTTACACAGCTGTTGATTTCACAAAGATTCATCCGTTGAGTTTTGACTGAGGCTGTCTCAAAATTACCAAGTCTTCTATTTTGTGGTAAAAATGGTCGTTTTTTATGTTATTAATTTTTAAGTGTCTTCAAATAACATTGTATATATTCTCTTTTAGCACTAAAAAGTAGAATTTAAAATTGGAATATTGTCAAACAAAGAAACGGTTACCTAAGTTATACTCTTGTCTTTGCATAACCGGTAATTTCAAAAAGATTCCTAAATCCAGTTATGAGCGAGGCTTTCTAAAAATTACCAAGTCTTGCTAAACATTTGTTTCGAGATATTAACTGCCAAAGATAACGAGGGAAATTTGCTAACATTAATTGCTCACAAATGACATCTGCTCAGGCCATTGAGAAGGATGACTAAATACTAATCCCTTAATATCTGTCACAACTTTGACCTGCACACTTACAAACAATATAGGCGTGTCTCCTATGCAAGCTGTCATAGGTCGGTGTTCTATACAGAGAAATTCTCATTCGGATAGTGTTGTGGACTCACGAAGATATCTAATAAGCCAAGAAGATTTTATTAAAGCTCGGAGCCATGAGCATGATCTCACTTAGTTGCTAACCAAAGCGTTTTAACTCTTAGTTATATACAGTGAAATTTTCATTTAGGTGGCGCTGTGAACTCACTGATCTTTTTAACTAGATAATGAAATTTTAGTTAACCTTTCAATGGTTGCTCCACGGTGGCAGCGTTCATATGCCGCCATAGTGCTTCGGCCGCGCCCAGCGGTTTGCATTCGTGCATCCATGCGTCGCCTGGCCTTCGGCGGGCCATAGCGTGGAACGCCGTGGGCGCGGACAGGTAATGGTTGGGTGAGTATCTGCCTTTCAGTCACCACCTATGGTCATTGCATATGGGTGTGTAAACATGTGCATAAGTTTGTTTGCATCCATCTGTGTACACATATTGTTCAATTGTATCACAATTCCAAGTCTATAGTGTCTATAATTTATATCATGCACGGTCATCTCATGGTCATATTATGATGATTTGTATTGTCATGTGAGCTTGTATATAGTATTGTGCGTCTCCGTGTCTGGGGAACCCCTGGAATAGACAATATTTTGTACTATTGGGCAATCCAGTATAAATAAATACGTTTAAACAAAACTAAACTGTCAGACATATAATCCGTGCCACAATCGTTTCTGCTTCTATGGGCCGCACTTCCTGTAAGCGCTTAGGGGAAGTGCTGCACTTATGAGAACAGTGGAAGAACTTTTGCATCTATGAGCAAAGGATATAAGAAATGTTTCTTTTGCCATAATAGAGCTCTGTTCATTACCTTTACCTGTGATCGTTTCAGGAGCCCCAACGCAGAAGGCTTACCACTCTGGCCTCAGTATTATTGCGAACCGAAAAAGTACTTGGTGCTCAATAATGCTCCCTCACTTGCATCTGATTATATGCCGCAACGAATGAAACTGTGGATGGATACTGTTCTTCAACTGGATACAAAAAGGGTGTATAAAGGTGGATTACCGTGGACATGCAGTCATACAGCTTCTGTCATCAGCATGCAGTTGGGGACGCTAAGTTTACTTCTTATTCTAGGGACGGTGATACGAACGACTTAGGCTGCCAACAAAGACACGTCAAACACTGTGGGAATTTGTGACTAGCCGAGGGAATGTGCTGGCCGAAAAATGTTCAAGCAAGGTTCTTCTGCTTCAATTCCACTTACTCTGCAATTCCTTCATATGATATGAAAACCACATTATAACCAGAAAAGAAGATTTGCTTCACAGTTTTGGAGATACTCAGCTTTTAAATTTTTCAATGCCCATTATTACCATAATTTGAAATTCTACAACTATACTGTCAATTGTAGTATCAAGTGTTACAAAAGTATATATGCACATTGAAATTTTGAGTCCATCTGCAATATTTGGAAGACATGGCGCTTTAAAATTGTTGTTGCCTCTAAAATTTACATAACCTTAAACAACATGACTATTCCAAATGAGAAGCACAATTTTGCTGGTTATGTCAGTCACCATGGCAAGTTTGGTGATTTTTTACCAAAAGTGTCTGAAAAAAAATCTGGACCAACTTGGTCAGAAAGAAAGAAAGAAAGAAAGAAAGAAAGAAAGAAAGAAAGAAAGAAAAAAATAAAGAAATAAAGAAAGACATTGGCTTTTTATTTCCTTGATAATTTCTCTGACATGAAAGACCACCTGTCCTATGTGACCACTTTTGTCTGGCATTAGGGTTGGTCTTAAATTGCAGGTACCACTGTACAGTGAAACCTCTCTACAGAGAGGCACCTTCACGACCAGAGAAAGGTGCCCACTCCTGAGAGGGTCAGCCCTTCTGGGCAGTATTGATGAGTATATGTGCATGTACAGTGTACACATATTATAATTCAGAGGGATGTGTATACATGCAATACAAAACTGTCTTTGTTCCTTTTTTACATAAACAAATTTTAACAGATGCTGTCACAAAACTCCATGTGCATGTACGTGTGAACTGAGACACGCACTATACTGACTCAGTATTGGCTATGAAGAACAGGCTTCATCTCACTGGTTGCAAGAAAACAAAAACATGAAGGTGTCCATTGAGATGACACAAATCCGCACCCTTTTTTTCAAAATTCACCAAAATGTGAAAACAGTCACTGAGGACTGTAAGTTAGACTTTGATCGGTCCAGCAAACTCAGCTATGTATGTAGTCTATTTTTAACAGAGGGTACACCGTGGCTTGTTCTGCCTAGAAGTCCAGTCCCTTTGATTCCTTGGGACTGATAAGCCCAGCAGACTCCTAGCTTCAGGTGAACTCTGACTGGTCCAGTCTCAGCCAGAGTGCACTTACAGCTCTGTCCAGCATTAGTGTGAACATGGATCAGATATGTTTCTTGCATGAACAGAAAGAGATGCTCTGTATTTTATTGAGAACCCCATTACACAGTTAATGGAAGTTCTCCCCACCCCTACCTCCCATTTGCCATAAGACGCAAAACCCTTCAAACCATAAACCCAGCAGGCATGGCTAGATGGCTGCCTATGAGACAGGTTCAAGCATCATGAATGCAAAATGGTTGCCTAGCACCATGGAGGCTTAAAACATGCAGTACAGCAGAAGCCCTAGTCAAATTGTGGATTGTCGGGAAATTCACTGAATTTAGCGTACATTAAAATTCCTGAACTTTTGTTTGCATGCTATTTGATTTACCAGATGTCTCTAACCTATATGTGTAAGTTAGAACTTTGTGTCTATCTATATTATTTTTGCAGATATAAAGCTTTTAAAAGTTTAATTGCCCATAATTTGCACAATTTAAATCATCATGACTATTCCAATTCAAGTGCCTAATTTCACTGGTGGGTCAGTCATAATGGCAAGTTTAGTGTTTTTGGAATAATAGTGTCTGAGAAAAACTCCGGTCAAATTTGGTCGTAAAGAAACAAGGAAAGAAAGAAAGAAAGAAAGAAAGAAAGAAAGAAAGAAAGAAAGAAAGAAAGAAAGAAAGAAAGAAAGAAAGAAAGAAAGAAAGAAAGAAAAAAGAATTCTTGGAAAAACAAAATGTCTGGGTTGGCACCCATACATAACAACAGATGTATGTCGCTACATGTGTACATGAATATGGTCAAAATAAAACAGATGTCGTCACATGGCAAATAATGGAGACTAAATCAAGCTTATTTCGCTTTTACGAAGTCAGTATGTAGGACTTTTTTGTCATCGGAGATACTCCTTTCGTTAGTAGTATTCGGTATCAGTTAGAAACCCAAACACACAAACAAACCGATACACGTGTTCCTTGCGATTGCATACTTCAATGACTTTTCAATTTGTGTGTGTGTCAGTGTTTGTGTTTTACCAGTGATTTAGTGATTTATTTTCTATTTAAGGGCAAATTATCATTTTCTAAAGTGAAATTCAAAAGTGGTAGCTCACTGTAGATCACATCGCCTAAACATTGTTACAACTATATTGTGACGCGTCTGTATTAGGACGTATGCATTTAGAGTTAAACAAATCAAATCAGCGCGAGAGATCTTTGATTATACGTCACAAATGACGTGGAATAAAAACAACGAAGGTAAACAAACAGTCCACCAGATTGGCGGTAAAAACAGGCCGAAGGCATTTTTTGCAATGAATGCCCAATTTAAACTGAAGTAATATAAACACAATCTTACATGGTTAGGGAGGGAGCTATTATTTTTCTCTTAATCGGGATCGTTGTTGGTGTGGAAAATCACTCGTGATCTGCGGTGATTTGTGATTTTTCACACCAACAGCGATCGACCAGAAAAAATATTAACTCCCTCTTAGCCATGTAAGACTCTCTATTGCACAGTTTTTCAGTTGTTTCACTTGAATTTATGCCTTCAAAAACAAATGTATTGCAAACCATTTTTTCAGTCATATAAGATCTCGTAGGCTGACAGTGTATCAAATTTAATTGGACGTCGCAGTTTGTTGTTCAGTCGAGTCTGGCGCAGTCCTAATTTCCTTCTTCTTACTTATAGCACAAAATGTACTGGTTGTTAACTAAGGCTCCATGTAGTTGTTCCATGATCTGATCGGCACGCGCAAGTTAAAACCGTTAGTCAAGACCATTGTACTGTGAAAAAAACCTGCTGAATAAGAAATTGTCAGATATGTTACATCGAAATAAACAAAAAGAACAGAAGAAATTCAAGGTGGTGTCTAAGCCAATAACAATTATGATGCAGTTAAGTGGACCAAAAATCTGTTTCAAACTGAATGTAAAATGGCGATACTTCTGAAGTAAGTGGAATTAATCCACAGTTTAAAATGTGACAAATAATAATAATAATAATAATAATAATAATAATAATAATAATAATAATAATAATAATAATAATAATAATAATAATAATGACGACGATGATGATGATGATGATGATGATGATGATGATGATGATGATGGTGGTGATGATAATAATAATAAAAAAAAAAAAATTATGATAATAAAATTAATAATAAACCCACCATTCACATGTATTTGGCACCAGCTGCAACATATTGCCCAAAGAAAACTTTCTTACTCGTTTACACTTCAGATTTCGAACCTTGTCGAACCTTCATCGACGAACCCGTGGTCTACAGTCTATTCATTCCAAGTTGGCATGGGCATGAATTTGAAAATACCTCTAGCCTCCGGTTAAGATGCCTCAAAATAGTGCCCGACTGTGGCAAATCACAAAACACATGATTTGTACTAACACATTACAAAATCCACCGTTGCCGAGCTGGTATGAGTATACAATAAACAGCTCACTCAGTTCTGTTTTTAGGACAGTGCAAAATGCGTGAAATTTAAATACATGCGCGAGAAATGGTTCAAGTGCGTGAGTTTGGTTTCAAAAATTTTTTCAAAGCAAACTTAATTGGCCGACAGACCCATCAGCCTCTATGAAAACCTCTTGTACACATGCAAGGAGACAAGATGGAAATATTATAATAAAAGTGCACAAACAGATTACACACATGACTATAACTAAGAAGGGAAAGGGAGGGAGGGAATGGTATATGAGTAGGGACAACAACTATATACCAAGTTCCAGCGCAAAATCTAGTCTTAAACCTTACTGATAACATATTTAGAAAGAAAGAAATGCTAAACACCCCCCACCCCCCCAACATGACGGGGCTTCAACACAGCCAATTTCATAAAGGCCATTATTTACTAACTAACCGATATGTCTAATTATATAAAGGGACAGAGAGCATTTTACAAAATGTGACTAAAAGCAATAGAAAGCAAGACTTTTCGTTCATATAAATTGTGTAAAATTTTGAAAACGAAGGTCGGAAGCGCACTTCGCGCGTGTGCGACCTATATTTCTTAATTGTATTTTTCTCCTAATTGGTTTCATATTGAATTATGAAAACGTTAATCACCACAAGTTTGCTGGACGGAGGTTTATCTAGCCTTGGTCATTCATGCAGTACCGTCACAAAGGCGAACAACGATCGAATGTGGTATCAACTATCGCCAACTCCTACATTATAGTTTGGGATAATTGGGCTAAGAGCTTGCCTACCGGACCCAGTGGAAGAACAGCCATAGGCTGAACAGGCTATCCTGTATAAAGATGTTCAATTATTATTATTATTATTATTATTATTATTATTATTATTATTATTATTATTATTATTATTATTATTATTATTATTATTATTATTATTATTATTATTATTATTATTATAACTCCGTACTACGAAAACCAAATCAGTGGTAGACGTAACGATTTTATCGTTGTTTTAGTAACGTTAATTATTTGGCTGCTCTTTGGTTACAATTCATTGATGGTCATATTGACATATTTGCAAGACTCAGACCCACTGTGTTTGCTTTGGAACTTATTTGTCATAAATGCTACTTTGTAGTACATTTTCTTTTCAATATATCTAATGCCTTCTTCAGACTTGCAACACTCAGACCCAAAATGTTTGTTATTTATTTGTTGTGCTTGCTACTTTATAGTACATGTTTATCCAATGTCGCCCTGACCTGGTCTGTATAAACCATTAGCAAACGGGAACATATTTTTATAGAGAAAGCAGTAAATGTCTCAATTCTCATTGATACCAGTCAGTATTTGGGTACAAGATACCCCCTACTGCCTAGGAGTATCATTTGTCCATATATGATACGTTTTATATTTGATTTTATATATGCTTCCATTAAGTGCAGACAAACGTACATGTATTTTCTAAGCAAGAAAGTAAAACGTCGTGAAATAGAATCGGTAGTTAATATCAAATATGATACTCGTGCCCAGAATTGCCACATAACATTAAATTGGTAATCCTGAACAGAATTGCTGCTTTCATAAGATTTGATACCTTTAGCCAGACATGCTATTTTAACATCTGATTCACTTGTGAGCTGGGGGTATTGGTTGGAGGAGTGGGTGTGTATCCATTTATTTAATGTACAGTAGCAACTCTAGTTGGATTGTAAGTGGTACCAAATTTGATACAAATCAACTCTGATCAAAGGATGTCAAATTTGATACATATGCATGTAAAATATCATTTTTGGTCAAAGAGTATTACATTTGAAGTGAGGTACAATTCTGGTCAGAAGTATCAAAGTTAATATATACTAGAGTTTCTAGTCAGAATTATTGAAGAACTTGATCTCGGCTGATGACCACCCCATCCTCCAGCAGTCAGACTATGTAAATTTTATGCATGTAAGTTTTCCATCAACGGGGTCTGGTTTCGTAGTCACTCACCAGACAGTTTTGTGAATGATATCTAAATGCCATCCATTGCCGTTACTTGGCAAAATGAAAAAAAAAAAACATTATGTATGTGCAAAAAATTGACCGATCCCTGTAAATTAAAAGCAAAAGGCCAAGTTTTCGTATTTGCTTAGGGATAATTTAGAATCATATAAAATATAAATTTTGCAATAACACTTTAACTTGTAAATTCTTGCTTCTTACATCGAATTTGGGGTTTCATAAAATGAGCTATATGTTTGTGCCATCTAGTGATTAAGGAAAAAACTATCTGTACCTATACATGCTCTTGCAGCTAAACCTGCTCAGTTGAATTCGCATGATGAATTCCGTTGAAATATACGTACTGTTTCTGTTCACATATTACTAACATAAGAGGCCAATATAAATACTGATAGTTGTTGACAGGTCAATTGTTCTCATTAACCGATTATACCGCGTGACTGTGGTGGAGACTCCGCGCAATCTTTTATTTCCATGCAACCACTGCGAACTATTAATTTGTCATTTCCTGAAAATATTTGCGATAGAACATGTATTTGCCATATTGCATTCTACACGAATCAAGAGTGCCTGATTCCCCAAATATCAGAAAAATTCAGGCAGTAAGCGTATTAATATATTTTTTTCTAATGGATTTGTTTCTTTAGAATCACACAAATTCTACGACTGCTGCAGCAAGTGACCCAAACGTATGGAACGAAATCAGGGCCAATATTCCATTACGCCTTGTGGTAAATAATACTGTGCCTGGTGTTATATTTTATTGTGACTGATGCTATATTCCATTGTGACTGATGTATTATGTTCTTAGTGATGGTATATTCTATTTTGTGTGATTCAATATTCCTTTCTCCTTAATACTTTCTAAATTCTGAATTTCAAATATAATATCCTTGACGCCATGCACTCTTATATATTGTGTTGTATTGCATTATTATTTTTATTGAGTTGGAGTTGCCTCAAAATGTTAAACCAATTATCATTATCAAGCCAAATTAGATCCGACAAACACCATAGTAGTATTTGCAATGAGGCAAAATTTAAAATACCCTCAGGAACGATAGAATGTACAATCTACCGAAAGACCAAACAGCAGAGGGTCAATTAGCATTTGCAGCAAGACAAAATTAAAATATCCCCAGAAACGACAGAATGTACAATCCATAACAAGGTAAAATACCATGTAACATCAAAGAGAAAATGTAATTACATCTCACATTTGACATTGAGCATTAAACCCCAAGTACAATGTTTTGAAGCAGCATGACGCTTACTACATAGCACAATACCGCGCCAAAGTAGCCACAAATCTTTAAACTACAGATCCTTAGAAAGATTATTGCAAAGATCAAGTGGCAGTTTCAAATCTCGCCACCGGGTGGCGACCAGGCAATGACTATCGTGACTCTTGTACCTCAGATATTAACTTTGTTAAGTGTACATGGTAAGTGTGGTGTTTCCCATAGGTGTTTATAATGTTCAATCAGTCAAGCATTCGTGCTAATAAGTGGTGTGTGTGTGTGGGGGGGGGGGGGGTTAGAGAGGGTGACCATATGTACGTACAGGGGCCCAAATAGGTCTTTATCTGCAGTACAGTCACACACACACACACACACACACACACACACACACACACACACACACACACACACACACATATCCCCATAATGGGTCTACACTTACTGCAAACATTCTCAGTATCAAAGTGTATCCATACTGTACCAGCCATTAAGCATCAAGAAAAAATCCAATTTGGCGGACAAATATACGTCTATTCATCTTTCATCCTGCAGTCTCCTTTTTGTATATAATCCATACGTAGCCAAATGAAAGCATACATTGTGAATGCCCGATGCTTTTTTAGAGTAGATTTGTTAATTTCATCCGTACAAATCCCATAGATTCCGTCCATAAAGCCAATGGGAGGCAGCTCAAACATTTACTTTTATGGGTACCCCGTACAAATTACGCTGTGTCCTGCTTTTAAATTAGCTAAACTTTGCTGCAGTCTGTCCTTGAAACCCTAATCCCTTACAAATTTGGAGACCTAGATATCTATTGTGCCCCCAAAATAACAACGCGGTGCACTCAGCCCACTTTTTAGCTTGATGGAGAAGGTAGTCTTAGATGGCTTCATTTTCCTATATTTCTGTAGAGAGATGGCCACTTTTTGGGGGACATACACCCCTTATACATCTTGACATGTAAACCATATATGGTATTTTTGTACTAGAGGACAAATGTACTATCATAAAATTTTGTGGTTAAAGGCCACCCCTGCATGGATGCAACAAAAAAATCCGACCCTACCCTTATTTTAACAAAGGACAGGCCCCATCGTCAAAATTAGCTAAAATCATATGAAGACTAAAAATAAATGGTTCAGAAACTTTTTTAAACATGTGCCACATTACATCTGACATATACATAAGAGTCACGTGTGTGTACTTAACCCAATTTGAGAAATTCGAGTTTAACCTACCCCCCCCCCCCCTCCAACAGAAAATCTGTAAAATGAACTCTCTCACATTTATCTCCTTCTAGGCCTGTCCCTCTGGGTCCCATGGCCAATTGGTGCGTATTTGTGGTCAGTAATTACACCCAGATGTGTAGCTAACTCCCCAATCACAGTCATGTTATCATCCTGAATGAAAATCGCACTGCAAAAAGGCTTTCTTGGGTCAGAGGTAGCCGTACCCTATGTTGTGGCCGATTTTTTTTCTAGCTGGAATCTGTACGTGCTAATGCCTATAATCCTCAAAACTAGCTATCATCAACTCTGTCTCTTATGTGAGAGCAATAAAAAGCAAGAAATTATTGTGTTGCACCAGAAATTGACAATCAAGTATGTGGTAAAAACGTTGAAAGGGATGGTCACATGACCCTGGCAATATGATTGGCTTACATAGGCAACTGGCTCTAAGTGCCATGGATATTGGTAAACAGATTCTATAATGCTGACGGTTCTTGATGGAATTAGTGTGAGTGTTATAATTTCAATTTCATTAAGAGCAATATATTGCTGGTTACAAATAATCATGACATAATTCATCATACATCAACAGACAAAACCACCGGAGATGCTGTTGTCTGGTAAAACAATCTTACACAAGCGCCCCCCCCCCCCCCCCCCCCCAAAAAAAAAAATATGAGAAGACGAATTTCTGAATGTCTGCAGACTGCACATTTGTAGGTGTCGTAGCTTTTTTCATCACAATATAACTCAATAAAACCAAGCATTACCTCATTCCCACTCCACCCACCACCCACCAGCACACAAATACATTGGTACCCTGCTTTTAAAGACCATCTTCCTTCACAATACTACATTTCAACATGCTTTGCTTAGAACCCTTGTCATTTTTACCTCCTATGAGAGACCACCTGTCTTGAGACACCATAATTTAGTCAGCCCTAGGGGTAGTCTTCTAGGTTAGGTTTCAGTATAAACAATTTCGAGTAAACTTAAACAAATAACGCAATCAGACACCTATAAATATAAAACATCTGACCATGAGTGAAATATGATCCCTAGCTGTGCGAGGCATTGATAAATTAAATACAAAATTCTATCCCTAAGTCCTATCTATAGAAGCATAATTATAGACATATATCTGTGTTCTGGTCTCTAACATGGTAACTGTATTCCGTAATCACGGAATTAACAAGTAATAATTTCAGGAGTTCAGTAAAAACGTGTATTATTGCATTTTTGCAGCAAGTGAAGTATGATATTCAGTGGCTTCCTGTATATCTCAAGGTTAAACTAAACAAATACGTCAGTGGTTGCAGTACATCCTTTTGCCCACACATATTTAATTGATCTCCTCAGACTTATATGTAATGCAGGCTTAATTGATAAGTAGGGCGATCTATGAAAGAATATCATGTTTGCCTAATTTTGTAATTCATCAGCTTTAGATGTTTGTTTTTGAGATATAAACATGGTGTTACCAGTAGAGAGAATGACTTGTCCTGGGACTGATTGCACTGATACAAGTTTTGGGCTGGTTTCCTGCTGATGGACCGATTTAATACCAGGACTAATAACGTTTTATTGTGTGCGTGTGTGTGTGTGTGTGTGTGTGTGTGTGTGTCTGTGTAAATTTCACATTTTATGAATATGATTTGTTTCTCATACAGAATATACTGTTTTAATGATTTACAACTCAACAGTTTTTAGCGAGTTTACACAAATGGCAGCTTCAAATGTGCCCTGTTCAGCCTTCTGTTCACCCGCATGATCTATAGTAACCACACATCACAAAGGAAATTCGTTGTCCCATTCAAGTTCTGATAAAGATATCAAAGGTGTGTAAAAAGTGGTAGTATTATTTTGATGTGTCTCTGCTGTGGTGGTTGCCACATTTTTATTCAACAAGAACTGAAGCAGACTACACGTGAGGCCTTGCGGCACTTGAAGTCACTTGGGCGTGAAAAAGCGTAAGAAAAACAAGCGTTTTGTCGCTGTGCTCTTCCACTGCATTGGCTTGACAACACGTGCTGCCCGATGAAGCATTAGTGGAGCGGTACAGTCAAATCTCTCGACAGCTGTGCATTTGTCATGAGAACTTTCAAGTTCGAGCTGGCCCACAGCACAAGAGGCAGTCTAGAATATCTGCTTTATCAGCCTTCAAATACTTCGCTGAAAAGGATACTGGCCCAAAATTACAGTCGAAAAACACTCGGCAGTATTATACTAGTGGTCAAAAGTTCTCGAATACACAATGAAAGCTGTTGACTTAGTATATTTTGTTGAACAGTCAGATCGCAAGCGTGCCAGACTCCCAGGATAACTTGATTCGGGGAAGTGAACCTGTCTAGATCTGTCCTCATGGATTCACTCCAAGATTGGGGTCCACAGGAACGTCTTGTGATTAACGTGTTTGTGCCCAGCAGAGTCCAAGTGTTGCAAGAAATTTCAATTTTGTGGATGACTTACTGAGAATGCCTGGCCACAGGCGCAATCAATAGGATCTCATTTTGCCCAGATAAAGACTGGGCCCCATGAAGTTGTGCCATTCGTAGAAATTTCGATAGACTGCAAAGGCTACCCATATTCTTAAAAAAGTGAAAGTTTACTCTACCTTAGCTTCTAAAATTGAATCGTGGGTAGCTATAAATTATCCAACAGCAGAAATTCACTCAAAGGAAAAAGGAAACTATCCTGGCAATAACATCACACTGCGACGTTGAAATTTTTGATTTGGTACGGTGCGGAGGTCTGAGGCATTGGTCCTTTTTTTCTGGGAATGCCTTCGTAGAGGCAGTTGGAGATTAAATTCCAGCTCCTACATGCATTTCTGTTTTTCTTTACTTAGCTGATTTGCTGTTATTTGTGTATAATTTGGTGATAAGGCAAAAACAAAAACAAAGAAAAACAAAAAACAAAAACAAAATCAAAAACAAAAGCAAAGAAAAAACAAAAAAAACAACAAAAAAAAAAACAAAAAACAAAACACGCACACACACACACACACACACAACGTTAGAAAAGCGCCAGTTGGCAGTCGATTTTTGAAGCTTTGGCCTTGGACGGGGAGTACACGGCTGCCGTTGTGTTAAGATTACCGTGTGTGCAAAGCGTATTTTACGCCTGTATTTGAGTTCACCTTTCTTAAAAATTTTTGGCTGACATGCTAAATCTAGGTCCAATACAATTTCCGGAATCGGGGGGGGGGGGGATACCGGCATCATACATGAAAATACAGAGATAGACGAATTGTGCATAGAAAACAAAACTGAACAAGAATGAAGGATATAAATCTTTGAGAATGTAATTATTTTGCAATCGATTTTGATCAGTCAAGACATATAACGGAGTTACAATGTGAGAACTGATATTCAATTGAAAATGTTCCGCTTGAAATGTGTTTGTTTCCGACGGGATCTAAATATGTCCATCGAGTCTTAGAAACGAATAAGGGATTTACTCATGAAGGCACAATTGTGGCCTCGTTTCCTGAAATTTGACAGCAAGTGCAGTGTATACACCATCATCAAAGTGATGATAATTTCGGATTTATAGAACAAATTTCCACGAGTATATGTTGGATCTAGCAAAATGCCTGCCTTGCACGAATGGCAACACAAGCATAAGTGGCCAGGACGCAATAAAAACATGAGTGCCAGAGACGCGACTGAAATATGAGTGCCAGAGACGCGACTGAAATATGAGTGCCATAGACGCAACTGGAATATGAGCGACGCAGACGCAACTGGAAATTGAGTGTCGTAGACGCAACTGGGAATTGAGTGTCATAGACGCAACTGATACATGGGTGACTAGGACGGAACTGAAACATATGTGGCCAGAACTTAAACATGAGTGGCCAGGCCGTAAGATAAATAGGAGTGGGCAGCACATAAGCAAAATATTATCGGCCAAGACGCAACTGAAACATGAATGGCAATACGCAATATGAGCATGATTTGCAAAGACGCCACATTAACACGAGTGGCCAAATTGCAAAATAGACGCGAGTGGACAACACGCAAGTGTAATCTAAGTGGTCAAGATGTAACCGAAATGCGAGTAGCCTTAGCCCAACTGAAATATGAGTGGCCAAGACAAAATATACCCATGAATAGCGGAGGGAAAGCGCAACATAAACATGTGTGGCCATGACACAATATGGCCACGAGTAGCCGAGAGAAGGCGAAACCTAATTACGAGTGACAAATATATGAAGGCAACATGAGCAGAAGAGAAGACAGCATACAGAAGTATTCACAACACGCAATTGAATCATAAGCAGCCAAAAAGCAACTTATATCATAAAAGACCAAGATGCAAATGAAACGTTAGTAACCGAGACGTTATTGAGTAGGAGAATAATAAGAAAGAAGAGAAGAAAGTAAAGCAAGGGCGACGCAAAAATGTAATATGGATTGCAGCAATCATTAGACCTTTTTATTTAGTAGGGAAGACAAGTTTCTAGAAGTTATAAATTTATCAAAATCTTGAGACTGAAAGGAAGCAATCAACTTTGCAATAGTTTGCGTTTAAAGCCATACGTGATGATAACCTGCATGGTAAGGAACAGCGACAGTGCTATTATTTAATGTATCAATGCGGCGCATCTTCTGCTTCTTGTTCAAAGAACAAGTGACAAACCTGTGTTACATGTACATGGCCCTTGTGCCCGATGGGACGAGACTCGTATTGTACAGATGTGTGTCCAATCGGCCCCCAAACAAGCGGCAACTGATGCCGTGTAGCACTACCTTGCACAATAGGCCTAAGGGCTAAACGTAAATTTTGTGTGTGAAGAGAATAAAAATGCTGAACTGATCATATGAGTAGCCTTGACACCAAAGCCATACTAGCTTTGCTTGTATATCGAGTGTTACTTCTTTAGAAGATCGGTTAGCTCATTTTATGATCACAAATACATCTCGCTTGACAAAATTAGACTGGCCCAATGAAAACTGTGTGCGTCAGAAAATGGCTAAAACGCTGTCTAGTCTCAAACTCACATGTTGAAACTTATCGTTTCCATTGATTTTTAAATATTTATAGCTGTCTCGTAGTTTGTCAATTATTTTTTGACAGGAGACAGTTATAGGATGAGTTGTTACCATTTGATGTATATTCCATCTAAAGAAATCATGAAAAAGAAAAATTCCTTGTACCACACATTTCTGTGACATAAAAATTTTCACATGGCGTTTCAGTTTAATTTGTATGCTGGAAATCATGATAGAAGGGCCATCAAATGCAACAACGTGCATATGACCCCCCCTTTCCTTTGAAAGACATCACCTCCGACTCCAAACAGGCTATTAGTGAAAAGCTCAATTGTGTCAAATACCATAACAGTCCTCGCCACTTGAGACGTGTAACAATTTTTTTCCTACTTTGTGTCTGAAAAAGGTGAGCAACGACGACTAATTTCGAATGCCGCCTTACTTTGTCTTTAATGCTCAATGTCCCAGGTACATTTTGGCTGGAATGTGAAAGAAATTGACCATCTCATTGTGTTCTAATCAATAGGTTTACCCACAATGCTCTATGTGCTTTGCATTCTAAACTTTTTTGTGAGGGAAAATTAGTTGACCCTTGCGTGACTGCCTTAGGTGAAAGTATGCCATGTGGTTAAGTGTAATGCATTGTCAGCTCCGTATATGTTTTGGACTTTGTCTATATAGTTTCTGGTGCATATGATTTATTGGGTCTGTTTTCTTTATTATTATTTTTTTTTTGGGGGGGGGGCAGTCCGTCCATCAGGCAGAAATGCATTAACAATATATCACATGTCACGCGGCCTATCGTGCGACAGAGTGATCAGGTTAAAGATATACCTGAAGCAAACACCCACATATATACACACACACACACACACACACACACACACACACACACATATATATATATATAGTGATACCCCCTTTTCCTCCATGGAGAATAAAAATGTTACCAGTCTTATGACAATCGTAAAATATATTACTGAAAGTGATTTAGGAAGCTAACATGGAGCCATGATGTGTGTGTTTCTTTTTCTTCAAAATTATTCAGGCTCAGTGAAGTCTACTATATTTATCTATACATTACCAATTAAAAGCTGAATCTTCTGTGGTTTGACATTAAAACGGATCTTACTAGGCTTAGGCAACAAATGCAGGTGCAGGTGACCCAATGTCATTGGTAGGCCTATCATTCAAAAACAAAAAACAAAAAAAAAAAAAACAAAAAAGTTGGGCGTTTCCGTGTAACAATAAGCGCACGTTCAACTGTAAAAAATACCCTGCCATACAATCTTAGGGTAAGCGCAATGCACAATTAGCTGTTATTGTTTTCTATCCTCAAAGGAATTTGTAAATCACCCCTCGCCATAGGTAGTTGCTTTCCATAACTTTTCTGGCTTCTGATCGACAGTCTTCCTGACAATTTGTAATACAACAGAGTATTTGAAGTTCAAAACTTTATTCATGATTTTCCTAGATTATATTATAAAAATCTGTGGCTCTCCGCTTTTCTGCCACGGTACTGCATGGAACAGGTGGCCTGTAAAAAGAAAAAAATGATAAAATAATGAAACATTGTGGAGCCTGATTTGATTTGCATCCCCAAAACTCGAAGCTGTTAAAAGGCATTGTTTGATGCAAGACTCCCAATGGAACTTGTTTTTTTTTATTGCTATTCGATTTACCGTATTTGTGACATATTTAGACCATATCATATGTTCCCCGGCATATAAGGGACGTAAGAAACCCCAGATATGAAGCAATAATGTTTTCATTCTTGTTCCTATCGTCATTAATATTTCATACATACATATATACATGTGTCAAATATGTGAAGACTAGAGAGTGTTCTTTGGTTAAAGAAGAAATACGGCACATTATGAAACTGAGAATGGCCCCAATATATTTTACAAAAGTTCAGTCCCACAACATATCAGGACGGCATTTGACTACTTCCATCGAAGATTCAGACAAAAACACAAAGCCCCGTATTACTCTGCAGCAAGTACTATAGATTACATTCAGTGTCCTTGAAAATTATGCTCCCACTTCTTGCCATATTATCCTCAATGAAAAGATTATAGGAATCATGTGTGAGGGCTAAACAGTTTGGGACACATATGTATGTACGTAAGTAAGAACGTATGCCTGTATGTTTACACACACACACACACACACCCACACACACACTTCCTTCCTAATTCTCTTCACCTCTCTGAAAGAAGCATTTTCTCTTTGAAACTAGGTGCTCAGTCTCCAGTAAGATCATGTCCTGTCCTCTCTTGGCATACTTGAAGTCTATTAGTTTAATAATGATAAAATATGTCAACAGTATTTTGACTCTAATTTCACTTGACCTGTACTGTCATAGAAGCAAGGGAGAAAATCTGAATTACATATATAATTGTGAGGTATTTGCTTTGGGTTTTGGCAGAATGTTGTTCAGTATGTTAACAGTAGCTAATTAAAAAGCAAACGGATATCAGCGGAAACATTTTGCGCAAACATAATTTTTTTTCATCAAATAAAAAGGACAAAACCATACTTTTGTTTTCACATTGACATAATGAAGTGAACATGATTTGCATCTAAATGCCAAAACAATGTTAGGTGACCTGGTTCTGGTTGTTGCACATATTAGAACGCACATTGACATAATGACAAGAGATTGTAATCATGACGATGAAGAGAGTTTTGATGAAATGAACTGTCCACCAGAGACGTTAACACAGACACCTGGCATTTAAGTATGTCCCATTCACACATCGCTTCAGCGGACCCCATGATAATAAAAAGGTATGAAAGCCTTTTCAGCCCTTCACATACATCATAGGTTGAGCACCTAGTTTCAAAGAGACATGCTTCTTTCAGAGAGGTGAAAAGAATTAGGAAGGAGGGTAATTTACTTGACTAAATATATTAACAAATTATTTTTTGTACTCTCTGATAGTAGGAAGGACGGGTTAAAGAGACCCTCCACTGCTATTTTCATTTTTAAATGAAAACATGATGTACCATGTTGCTGAGATAATATGCATGACAAAAACATCTTAAACAAATTATCGTCCTGATTTTTTTTCTGTACAATCGCCGAGTTGCACGTATCTGTGACACATCGTGTTTCATGCAAACGTTTGTGAAATATTATTGCCACCTGACAGCGTTTTTGCCGAAACTCACAGGAGATGCACTCTGCCTCGACTATGCGATCTACACCCATCTGGTCTTTTCTAGATACACCCATGCAGCACTGTTAATTGTAACACTCTTTCTAACTTCTTTACATAAGGAATATTTATTTTTAAGAGAATCTGTAACAATTTTGATTTTTTTTTAGGGGGATGGGGGGGGGGGGTTGCTACAATACTGCACTTCGACAATCTTGTCCTAAAACATAAATCACATTGGTAATTCATAAATGTAACAACATTTCCTAGCTCTGTATTATTGCCTTTGCTATCACCAACCCACCTGTGCAGTGTTAGCAACAATTGTGAGATTAAATTTTGATAAAAATGATGTCCACAAATAGTTACCATAAGCATATTTCGTTAGTCACATTTGATTCCATATATAGTTAAAATTATGAAGAATTGTAACGTTAGTTCTTAATAAAGATCATGCATACGATATGAGTATCATAAGTTACACAACAACCACAAGAACAACTAATATTACCAGGTAAATACAAGAAATCCAACCTTGATAAAACTGAGGGAACTGCGGGCCATACACCGTACAAGAAATGGCAAACCCCAGGCATCACATATTTGGTTTAAACATATTTCATTTAAACAACAATTTGGAAACAAGGCCAGCCCTATATTAATCCCTCTTGTACATATAAAAGCATGGAAATCAAAAGACATTACACACCAGGTAATCACAAAGACCAAGTAGTAAGTAACATCACATTGCAATACATATAGGTGGCAAAATGCGGAAACAAAGTATTCAGGATTTAACCAAGACAGTACGCCCCGTAGGGACAAAATCACATATTTTCACCTCAAATACATCATGTGACCACCACGAAGAGATGAATGATATGTTTTATATACATTCATGCTTGTGTGCACACACGCACGCGCGTATACATACCATACCACCTGCCAACCTGCATCCATCTATCCATGCAATATATACATATATTCATACACACATACGTACAAATATACATACATACATACATACATACATATATACATACATACATACAAACATACATTCACTGCAAGATACAACTGCCAACCCTAAGCCAATGTTTTAACGTAATGTGTCAAATATGTGACATTTGAGAAAATATTGTCAATTTTGAGTGCTTTCTTTTAATATTGAGTAAATGTGCATTTAGGCATGTCAGAAGAGAATGAAAGTCATCAGCATTTAGGCCAAAAACACACCAACCTAACAGAAAACCTTTAGGCTTAAATTATCTGAAAGTGAATATTAAAAAAGAATGATGCCAAAAGATAAAATTAAGTAGCAAAACAGGTAAGTCTAAAGATTGTAAAATTAGTGTTCTCAAACTTTCTAATAATCTTTGAATATTAACAGCAAAATTTGTAGGGCAGTTCAGAAAACAATGAAAGTCATTAGTGTTTAGGTCAGAAGGTGCAATTAAAGTATAACATTTCTTAACCAGATATCAAGTATATTTGGGCAAGCCTCTTACAGGCGTAGGCTGCTGCTTTCTTCCGATAGCCCCTGGGCGTTCAACCTAACAGAATACAAGTAGCCTACAATGGCTGAAAGGTGAACATCAAAACAGAATGATGCCAAAAGATAAAATGAAGTGGCAAAATAGGCAAGTCTAAAATCTCTAAAATTATCGAAGCTAAACTTGCTAACCTCTTTGAATATCTACAGCAAAATTCGTGGAATATTTGATCAAAAGTACATCTTTGAAACCTATTGACTGAAGTCTATTGTAAGAAAATTTGGTTCCTGATGCAAAGTCATGAAATTTAGAGCAAATAGCCCCAAATCTCAAATTCTGTGACAAAAACGTATTATATCCAATAGTTTCCGAAATATTACTGTCCGGAAAGGAAAGTTAACTACTCTGAATTTAAGCTCATCTATTTTGTGATAGACTTTAATACAAGACCTGTCATTAGTGACCTGAATATCCAAGTCAAGAAACACATCTCTGAAACCATTTGAATTGTTACCCTCCAAAAGGATATCTTTTGGTTAAATTTCTTTAGCAATTTCACTGAAATTTTGTATATTTACACAAGCAGAGTCATGAATTTATCTTGCGTTGGTTGATACTTTTGTAGGCATTGGGAAGTCCTTTTTCATCAATTTATACATATACTTGCATTCAAGCCAGGTGAAATATGAATCTGCCAGTAACGAAGAGTTGCTACCTATTGGAATGTCTTTTAGATTGCCCAATGGCCTGCATCGAACAAAAGTATGATAGAAAACAAATCTTATAGCATCAATCGACGTTTCAATAGTGTAAGATTCAACTTACTTCGTAAAATATTTATTGTGTGATCAATATGCTTTCTTTGTATATGACAATTTGTTTTTGTTTTTGTTTGTTTGTTTGTTTGTTTTTTTTTTTCTTTTTTCTTTTTTTTTTTTTTTTTTGTTTGTTTGTTTGTTTTGTTTTTGTTTTTGTTTTTTTCAGGGGGCTTTTAAATCTTTGATTTTTAGATACAAACTCGGAAGAATTGTTAATATTCCATAAAAAAGTCACTGTTTTTAGAAATGGATTACAGTATTTCCGGAAATAATTCCTAATTGCAGTCAAATACAATGTTACTTCTTTTGACAATGGTTTTGAAGCACAAGTCTTTTTATGTAATTTGGGTATCCAGAACAAAAGTGAAATAGAACAGTTCTTTTCAGAAATTTTGATATTAAAATTTCATTTCATATCATTTTTATGTGTATCTATCAAATTGTGAATGCATTGTTTGTGTTATTTATATTCGTCATTTCCTCGTATGTCTAAAATATTGTTTATACCAAGTTCATTACAAAAAAAAATCCCAGATTTTTTTGTTGATAATCACAAAAGTGACACCTGCCTTATGAATATTAGTGGTCACAAATCTTGCTTGTAGTTCTTTGACTGCTTTTTAAACATTAGGTTATTTCAGATTAAATATATCGAAGATTTTAATGTGGGGTTAGCAACGATAAATTCTATTTCTAAAGACTTTTTTTCAATTTCGAAAACCATCCTTCATATTTCTGAAATTCCATTTTCTCTTTCTTTGCCCATTTCATACAGTGGGATCAAATGATTGATATGTATTCTACAAAATACTGTCCATGTTCAGCATGGCACATATCCGAAATTGTGTACCTATTTTCATCCATTCTTTTAAAACTGAAGTTTGTATTGTGTCAGAATTACATGTAAAATCATGTTTGTGGTATGTATTAACAAAATTAGAATACGTACTGTTAAAAATACAGTCACATTATTGATTCGCTGCGATATCTTCAAGTGTAATTGAAGCCATAATTTTCTTATAATTCGTGATACTTTGTCC
>OZ026629.1:47657545-47702545 GCA_964020975.1 Hermodice carunculata | reverse complement strand
TTATATATTTTAAGGCCCACTTCTGGTTTTATTTTATTTTATTTTTTTTTTTATTATTTTTTTTTTTGAACCAATACAGGTGTGGAATACATTGGAATATAGGCATAAACTTTAATGTCTTTCCTTGATTCATGGTTATACTCTTTGATACAGTGCCTTGACACTGGTTCGTGGTTGCCGTCACCAGGCCGACAATTTACCAAGTGTGTCTATGAATGCACTGCACCGACTTGTCATTTGATGTGTGTCCAGGGTCATTGGGATAATAATTGTGGAGCAATGGCATGATAAGGTTTCTAACTTTGCTGCGCTTGGTTGTAGCAACATTGGAGGCAAAAGCGGCCCGGGAGTTTACATGTACTTGAATTACTGCGCCATCTATTATCGACCATTGTTACTACCATACGAATGTGAAAATAAGGGAGTACACATTGTATTTTCGTGAAAGATAGTTTGTGAACATTTGCTGTAATTGGTTAATTAAATGAACTAAACATCCAAACATTTGTCCATTAATGATGGTGAAATAGAAATCCAGAGCTTATTTGGGGTGGTCATTCAGTGGGGGTAGGTACAACTGTTTCAAAAAAGAAGGGTCATCGTGATATATCCGATGCTATATCACGGCAACAAAGGCCGATAATAACAGTAGCTTCGTTTTTAGACGGTCTACTATAATATAAAAATGAACATGCAATGGCGACAACGAGTCTTCATATCCATGCACCATTTCGGTCTTACGGGTTTGCTTCGTCTTTAATCTACCATCAAATAGTCATTGTGTTTTTCACGTGCTTGTGAGTCTGTATTGTATTTGTGTCTTTTTGCCCAGAACCACTTCCTAGTAGTCAATATCCTATTCCGCAGTCCGAACTCTTTACTCTCCATAAGCTAACCTGTCCCTGTCTAACCTTTATACATATGGAATTACTATTGTCCATATTGCACACGTTCCCCTGTAAAATTTTGACATAGGCTGTATCAGCCCAAATCAATAAACGGGTCTTCAGCGGGTAACTACTCATCATGTTTTGGAGCCTTTTTCCGTACATGTCTCTCTGAGTAGCGGCTCCTTGTCTAAGCTAAATATTCAGCAAAGACCAGCCACATAATAAAGAATAAATATGAACGTGGCAAATGATGAATTAGCTAAATACGTCAAGTTTTGCTTATAAATGCAGAGCTTCATTATGAAAAGAAGAATACCTGTCAAACAAACCATAATTACTAAATTTGTATAGTACAGGTTCAGATAGGAACAATTTGACTTACTCCTGAACTAATATGTACCCTTTCTAGCTGGACAGCTTATCCTAGTTAAACCATCCG
Organism: Hermodice carunculata; assembly: GCA_964020975.1. Taxonomy (NCBI): domain Eukaryota; kingdom Metazoa; phylum Annelida; class Polychaeta; order Eunicida; family Amphinomidae; genus Hermodice; species Hermodice carunculata. Next base: position 47,701,216 of record OZ026629.1, on the reverse strand, counting down.
CCAGTGTATAACTGAAGTGGAAACAAGCTGGGACCTTATATTCAGTCCCAGTGATAGTAAAATAAACAGTTGCAACTAGACCACTGGTACAAACCAAGGGAAATCCCAACAAGGACTGCAACAATGGACATCCTGCACCAGAAATGTAAAACAAACTCTGTGATGACACCTACCCCTCGAACAATTAAGCTCTATTTAACTGCCAACCATGAGTCAATGTATCAACTTAATGTGTCAGGTTTGTGACATTTGAGAAAATACTGTCAATTTTGAGTAAATGTGCATTTAGGCATGTCAGAAAAGAATGAAAGTCATTAGCATTTATGTCAAAAACATGTTATTAAAACAACTTTTCTTAACAGGATCTTGAGTACAATTAGGCAAGCTTGTAACTGTCGTCAATAGCTGCTTGGTACCTAAAGCCCCTGGGGGTTTGACGTAACAGAAAACAAGCCAGCCTAAAGTGTCTGAAAAAACAGAATGATGCCAAAAGACAAAGTTAAGTAGCAAAACAGACAAGTCTAAAAACTGTAAATTATTGTAGCCAAACTTTCTAATAATCTTTGGATATTAACAGCTAAATTATAGGGCAACTCAGAAAAGAATGAAAGTCATTTGTATTTAAGTCAAAAGAATGCAATGAAAATATAATATTTCTTAACCAGATATCAAGCACAATTAGGCAAGCTTGTAACTGTTGTCAGAAGCTGCTTGCTACCAATAGCCCCTGGGGGGTTTGACCTAACAGAAAACAAGCCAGCCTACAAGGTCTGAAAGGTGAACATTAAAACAGAATGATGCCAAAAGATAAACTTAAGTAGCAAAACAGACAAGTCTAAAATTTCTAAAATTATTGAAGCCATACTTTCTAACAATCTCGGGATATTTACAGCAAAATTTGTACAAATATTTGATCAAAAGTACATGTTTGAATCCTCTTGACGCAAGTTTATTGTAAATAAATTTGGTTCTAGATGCAAAGTCCTGAAAATTTAGAACAAATACGACCAAATCTCAAATTCTGTGAGAAAATCGTATTATAACCAATAGTTTCCGAAATATTACTGTCAGGGAAAGGATAATTAACTACTTCAAAGTTAAACTCATCTATTTTGTGATAGACTTTAATAAATAAACCTGTCATTAGTGACACTGAAATTTTGTACATTTACGCAAGCAATGTCATCAATATATCTTGCGTTGTTTGATAATTTGTAGCCATTTGAAAGTCCTTTTTTATCAATTTATTCATATACTTAAATTCAAACCTGGTTAAATATAAATCTGCCAGTAAAGGGGAGCAGTTGCTACCCATTGGAATGCCTTTTATTTGTTGAAAAACCAATGGTCAGCATTGAACAAAAGTATTAGCCAAGATAAATTTTATAGCATCTATCAAAGTTTCAACAGTGTAAGATTTAACGTTACTTTTTGAATATTTATTGTGTGACCAATATGCTTTCTTTGTAAATGAATTAATATTTATGTATGGTTTACCATTATGTTTAAACATTTTGCTAATTAATTCTGAAAGTGAACTTTCGACTTCATCTATTGGTAGATTTGTGTACAGTGTAGAAAAATCAAAACATTGATACTTTTAGCCTTTACATCTTTGATTTTAGATACAAACTCGGAAGAATTGTTAATACTCCAAAAACAATTTATTTCATGGTTTCTACAAATTGCATTACAGTATTTACAAAAATGATTCCTAATTGCAGTCAACCACAATGTTACTTCTTTTGATAATTGCTTTGTAGTACATTTTGAAGCACCAGCTATGAATCTAGATTTAAAAGGGTTTTTATGTAATTTGGGTATCCATAACAAAAGTGGAAAAGAGGAGTCCTCTTCAGAAATTTTGATATTAAAATTCCTTTTCATCTTATCTTTATGTGTATCTATCAAATTATCAATGGATTGTTTGTGTAATTTATAAACGTCATTCCCTCTTATGTCTGAAATATTGTTTATACAAAGTTGCTTTTTCAAAACATGCAGATAATATTTTTTGCAGATGACACCAAAATTGTTACCTGCCTTATCTATGTTAGTGACCTCAAATCTATCTTGTAGTTCTTTGACTGCTTTAGAAACTTTAGGCTGTTTTAGATAAACCGTATTAAAATTCTTAATGTGGGATTTGTAACGATAAATTCTATTTCTAAAGACTCTTTTCAAGCTTGACAACCATCCTTCAAATTTCTGAAATTCCATTTTTTCTTTCTTTGTCCATTTCATACAGTAGGAATCAAGTGCATCACATGTATCCTGAAAAAATACTGTTAATATTCAACTTGGACATATCCGAAATTTTATACCTTTTTTCATCATTTCTTTTAAACCTGAATTTTGTATTATATCCAAGTTACCTGTAAGTACATGCTTGTGGTGTGCATCAGCAAAATTAGAATATTTACTATTAGACATACAGTCACAATTTTGATTTGCTGCGATATCCTCAAGAGTAATTGAAGCCAGATTTTTTTTTGTAATTCGTGATACTTTGTCCTATATTTTTGCCATATTGATAGGAAATGAGGGGGGGGGGGATCTTTTATTTTGCACCCCTTGGGAATCATGTTACGAACAAATTTCAATTTGAAAAGGGACTGAATGTTTGGTGAGTCGGTGATTTTGTGTTTGAAAGGAATGCTGCAAAACATTTGATCTAATTTTTTCTTATTAGAATCTGGTTTTGGAATAGTTGTTGTGTAAACATACACAATTTCACAAAAAATTTGCGGAAATGTGTGTTCTGAATCAGTAAAACCCAAGTATTCATTAATTCTTGTTATGTCTCGAAATGAAGTGCTTTAAGAGCTGTATGTAATTGATAAATGCCATTGTAGAAAGCCTGTAGTAAATTTTATGTATGTCATAAAGTCTCTTCTTAATTTCTGGGCCTGCATTTTTTGCTCTTTGAATTGAAGCCAAATCCAAAGATATGAAATCTTTCAACATACGGAGTTGTCTGCGCTCTATCGCATTCAATATAAGGGCCGTAATCTGGTAACATGTATAAAAAATTTTCAAAAAATGGAAAAGCAAAAAAAAAAAAAAAAAAAAAAACCGGGCAGGGGAACGCAGACGAAAAGGATGGGAATATATATATATATATATATATATATATATATATATACATATATATACACTTTTAGTGGTTTTGTACGTGCAAGAAGATGGAATGTGGCCGAAAGTTGTAAGGAGGTCTTTGGAAAAAGAGGAGCACATTTTTTTTATTTGTGCATTTTGGTCACATTAAATCATTCTCAGCCAATACAAGTCGAGTATCAAAATGACACAATAATATCCAAGTATATAATTTGTCCTTGAATATGAAGTATTGTTAGTTTCGAATGTCTAAAATTGTTAATTTCTTTATCACAATTTGGAAACTTAGACCCAGGGTAGTGTTTTTCGAGTCTACAAGCAGCTGTGTTTCCAAACTCTCTCGTCAAAGTCTACAATCTACAAGTTTAATAGTTTGGATTCAAACAATTTTCTATCACGCCATGTTTTATGGCAAGTTTTACATAAATCTGTTGTGCAGTTAGCCTGATATTTCCATATTTCAAGTGACAAGAAAACACAGATTAAGTTTATCAGGTATAGAGCCTTAGCTTCAAATCTCAAGATGCGGATCTGTGTGAAGGTCTGTGTTAACGGCCGCGCTCACCACTTAAATATAAATGTGCAGAAATCTATAGGAAGAAAAGCTCAAAATAAAAAAAAAATAAAATAAAATAAAGACGGTGTCACTCGCTGGTTTCTGTCTGGTGGATGAGGATGGGCGGATAGGTGTGAAACTTTTGCTTTAAAAACCTTTCTCTAAGAATAACCCTGTGATACACACATACATATTTGGAACGCAGTTTCCTTCCTGCGTATTTTTTTTGTTTTTTTTTTTGTTTTGTTTTTGTTTTTGTTTTTTTTTTTGTTTTTTTGTTTTTTGTGGGTTTTTTGTTTTTTGTTTTGTTTTGTTTTGTTTTTTTGTTTTTCTTTTTTGTTTTTGTTTGTGATTTTATTTTTAATTTTTGGGGGTTTTTTTTGTTCTTTTGCTTTTGTTTCGTTTTGTTTGGTTAAGGTTGTGGCGTTATATTCCCTCTCACTAGGTCTGATCGGTCATTTCATCATATCATTTTCTCATATCACATAGAGAGCTAATGTAATTTACTTTTTTTCTGTCATAAACTATGGCTGTATTAGCATCAATACATGTGTGTGTTATGTTTGACTAGTTGACGCATTGAACAGTTGTACTACCGCCTACTTGTCGCTTTGACCATTTGGGGATTAGACCAGTCGAACTTCAGGCAAGTTGGGTTTTGTTCGAGATGGGAATCGACGACTTAAGTTGCACTGTTCTGATCGAATGTTTTCCACCTCGTCTGCTTTAAACAAGATTTAGTCGACTCCCAGATAAGAAATGCTACCTGATGGGTGGCCTTAAAATTGAGATTGGAATAGAGCAGTCCTGGCATTGCAATCTCTTTTATTAATTTTATTTTTTTTAAATTTTGTTTTGTTTGATTGTTTGCTTTTTTAATGTTTGAAACCCCGAGACCATCGAATGTTCACATCCGTTTCAGCTTTCTTAAATTAGGAGTATTTTTGCCGTATATGTGATATGTCAAATAATGGGATAAAAGTAGAGTCTCAAATGAGATAGGAAATTCCAAAGTACCTCTAGAAACTAAAGGAGTACTCGCACCACAAGAGAGAATTGTACCATGGAAGTATAACACCTCCATGTAGTATCTGCCTGCGTTATTTGATTTCCTGAGTTCCCCCTCGTTCCCACATTAATCGGCTAAGGCCCATGCTTTCCTTGGACTTACAATTTATATCAAGCTTTCAATGGTTTGTTATTTTTTTCAGCTGTCGCTTGCTAATTCTTTGCTGAACAATAAACTGGTGCAAGCAGCTTTCTCTGGTACATGTTCTGCAAGCAAGCTTGCAAAAGTTCTGAAGGGCATCCACCTTTGCTGGTATTATTCAGAAAACTGGTTCCTGTCTTGCGCAATTATGAGGCAAACTTGAGTTGTAGTCACAGAGAAGTAGGCTCATAATTGTGACACCAGACTTTTGGAGCATTGTTCTGATTGTATAGCACTCTATTTCGCAGATTCCCACCTAGCAGCTTCTACAATTTCTCCCTGACTTGCCATATGAGATCAGCATAGTAAATCCTTGTGACAGCTGGGGCTCTTTTCAAGCAGCAGCACTCCGTCTGCATCGCAGTAAATGCAAGCCTTCACCTTATCAGCACACATCGCTGTTTTGGCTGTCCTGAGAGCAGGTACCGTGGGTGCTTCCACAGTTGGGTTGTTCTTATGTGTCAGGCTGGTAGTGGTGGATCCATGTTTTATCCATGGTAATCGATCACTTGAGAAATGTACCAGGATCTGCTTCAAAATGGAAAGAAAGTCCATTATTATGTTGCCCCGAATCCTCTTCTTATCAAGACCAAGTAGGTTTGGAATCAACAAGCTGATACCTTTGTCGAGCTCGTTGTGTATAACACTATGTGCAAATTCCACGGGGATACTCAGCTTTGGAACAATGTAACTCAGTATGATAATCCTTTTTATCTAAATGATCCCACGGACCTGACCAATGGTTTTGAGGCGGCAGGGACAGACCTTCCAGCCCAGGGCTCATTTTCCAAGCTATCCCTTCCACATTTTATCTCAAGTCTACTTGTTGAGCATGTTGTAAGAAGCAGCACTTGTGCCAAAGGCTTCCGTCACATCCTGATGCATCTGCTTCCGGGATAACCTCTTAATACCAAGGTATTGGACGACTTCATTTTAAAACGATGACTATCACATACTCCAGACGCACTTTAGATTGCAGATTGCAGTACCAAACGACTGCTACATCAGCAACCATGCATATGTAAACCATGCTAGCCGGTAACTGTAGTAAATCTGACGTGAATAGAAAGTTTAGATTGACTGAAGATATTTATATCTCCTATGAACATTTATTTCCAGTTGAGCATAAACTTGGAACTTTGCAAAATGGCTATTGTTTGTGCTATCCTGTCTTTTAGAAAAATATTCCATATGTCATGATATTATTAATTTGACCGGAAAGATGTTTATGATATTCCCAACCATTTGGTTATCTCATGAAATGACTTCCTCTCCTGATGACTGCAGGGGATTCGATGATATGACCAATAGTTCGATCGTCTGTCCAATATAGAATGTCATAGCTTGTGTTGTAAAGAACTTAAACATATCATTCAGTTGTCTAGTGACATGACCAAATAAGACAGGAGATAGTTTGAAGACATGATCAATCATTTGATGAGCTGCTTAAATTGACTTTTTCGTTATATCCCCTGTATTTGCCCTATGTACAAATATATTCCTTTTTGTGACATCATAAAGTCAATAGTAAATGCCATCAAATGATGTTTTACATAGGCCTATATTCAAGTGGTTTACAAGTAAAAACACACAGAGAAATAATTCGCAACTATTATCACATATATAGAATTTAGATATATCAATTATTTGAACATATTGTTTGGTAACATTAAAGAATATATCAAAATACTGAGATAACTGCGTGTGTGTATGTGTGTTTACATTACTTGAAAGACACTTTGAAAGAGGTAAACGCATTGCAATTTGCCTCGTTCAATATGTACCGTTTTTATTCTTTCAGCTTCACTGTTACATTGTTATCCCACAGATTCTTTTATATCAAACCTCATACCGTCCTTTTTACGAGAGTAAAACGTCATGTAATATCCCTAGTATAAATGAGCATTGAAGCATTGAATTGCGTCTGCACAAACACATCTACTTATGAAAAAAGATCCCAACAACAGATATCATTGAGAAGAAGCAGCAAGAGCACACAGGAGCAAGTCAAACTTCTCTTAGAGTTTATATTGGAAAGCCTTATACATTTTATTCATTCTGTGTAAACAGCATGAGAGCAGACTCGAAATTACATAGTCTCACCTATGCTTATGGATTATTCTTTGTCAGAGACTCCCAACATTTAAAGCAGCAACATATACACATATTATATTTTACCACTTAAATTGGTCGATGTTGAGCAATGGGTTCCAGTTACGTCTGCTGTATTGCTCTTTGTTCCCATTTTGCGTTATTTTTGTCGTAATTAAATGCGGCGATTTTGTCTGCTATTGTACATTAGAACGTACGATGATACTTTATATCATGTATCTGTCAATACCTTTTTTACTGGTAAATATTCTCAAGTAAATGATCTGGGACCACTTTAACCCTTCCTGGGTCGAAATGATACTAATTCCACAGCTTTCCTTGGCATAAGTTGGGCGCTTCAATACTAGGTGTGCGGTCATGATAGCTTTTATGGAAAATTCTCAGCGAGAGAATAACCTTTCTTTGCGTGGAATTTAAAAAGCAACAACGAATGCAAACTGTAAAATTAATCTCGGTATTTTTATGGGGATGGGGATGGGTAAGGGTGGGGTGGGATGGGGTGGGGTTGGGTGGGGTGGGGTGGTGGAAGGATACGAGCCGGCAAGGGTCAAATAATGCACATCAAACCTTAAGTAGTTACGTAGGAGGAAAAAGAAAACTTATAACAATAAAATTTGTACGCTCACATTACCGGGTGAATTTTGTAATAATCATAAAACCGACACACAGACGTTTACTGTCTGACATGTGAATTAACTGTTTATGGTTCGGGGGAAAACACAATGAATATATCGTGATTCCTACAGATTTTACAACTGGGCGGGCATTATCCACTTCTACCCAGGTGTTCAAAATATTCAAATGGTAAGCAGCTGCAGAGGAAATATGTTACGTGGCTTTGGTAAAGGACTAAGGCTACACTGGGGAGAAGAACTATTAATTTTAAAAAAATGGTGTACTGGTACTAGACTTTCTGTCAGAACGTTTATCTTGGATTGGTTTTATACATTTACATCAGCAATATATTTCCCTTGCTAAGCAGGCGAAAGGCTATACTTCCAGTAGATGTCAATCACATTTTGTGGTCTGCAGACATGGCATGATTCGTATTTTAACAGCAGCAAGTTATTTCTGTCATAAAGGGTCAACAGTTAGTGCAGAGTCATTTCAACAGCTTATACATATATATTGGGGGGGGGGGGAGCCTGCCAAAACCCTTGACTATATAACTTAACTATGTATTTAACAATTACAATCATATGTTTAATTTTTACGTTTGCACATTGTCTCTGCAGAGCAGCATTCTAAGACAAACCTCTCCAACTAACGTAAATATGTTGCAGCACATCATTATTTTGTTCCGTATCATAATCGTTCCATCTTTGTTTGTTACTTTTACTTACATGTGAGTCTGTGATTTGTGTTTTATTCTATTTAATTTAGTTTTCCCCCTTGTTTATTCGTTTTGCAATCGCTATTTGTTTTGGTTGAGATATATCTCTACAAAAGCAAACAACGTTTATGTCCAAAGCTCTACCCTCCCCTTAATAACGCATAGCTGTTACACACGGATATTTGTTGGTGGGGATTCGATTTTTGTTGTTCTTCTGGCATAGTACGTGTATTTCTACGTGTCATACGCACCTCATACAAGCGGTCGAAAGAAAACGAATTCCATCAGCGTTTTGCAGCTTATTTATTGTTTGTTTGTTTTGTTTTTAAGAAGTACTCACTAACAGTTCAAAAATTTTAAAACCAAAGATTATACCCATGTTATATATATATATATATATATATATATATATATATATATATATATATATATATATATATATATATATATATATATTTGCGTACAACATTCAGACTCACAGATATATATATATCTGTCTGTGAGTCTGAATGTTGTACGCAAAAAATGTAAACTTCGTAACAGCCAAAACATGTAGTTTTAGAGAGCAAAAATGAAAAAAATAATGTAATGCATGGTTTTTCTCGTCAGGAAAAGGGAAAGACTAAGGCAAGCTGTCCTTCATAGGTTAAAATAGGTTGGCTGATAGCCAGTCATTGGCAAGTAGTCAGTTATTGGCATATTGACGTAGGGACAGTGTGACCTCTAACACTGTCAGAAGCAAAATCGCTGTGGTCAACATCAGATTATCCTCACACGCCAGAGTGTTGCAGGAATCTTATAATGTTTTGCTCGAGTTTGTCTAACCCCGCTGGCATACTTAACAACTGTTGCTCACGAAAAGTGTAGGTGTATGTCTGCCCCTGTATTCTAATCACCCCACAAGCACAAAAGCAGATCAATCAGTAAAAGAATTATGAGATTAGCCCTGGGTAGCGTTTTTGTTGCTAGAGGGAGATTTATGATCCCGAATCCATTTTAGGTGAGCTGCGGTCATCTGTGGACCATCGGCGCTGTAACTGTTGTGATTCGAGCAGCAAGCAAGACCCACCTTTTTTTATCTAATACAGAAACAAAGTTTCCATGTAACTATCATTCGGTTTCTTATTCTGTAATAGAAACATTCTCCGGAATTATTTTGAGGCATTTACAATCCGTGGGCATGAAACATATTATTTCAGAGTATGAAATATGCTTCTTCTTGATATTCCAATGTAATAAGCCATTTTTCCAGGAAATAGTTCTGCCATTTTTTTAAAGCTTGTGATTGGTAAAGTGTGCGTCATTAATGCGCATGTATCCCAAAACGTTTGTAGACGATTGCTCCTAACATATACAAAGCACTTACAAAATTGGACGCACTTTCATCCGATACAAAAATGGAACTTTGGCTGGTATGTTGCCAAATCCATGTATTTAATTATAACCCAAAATGGTCGTCTCTTTCGTCATCTTAACTACACTCTCAACTGATACAGCTCATGCGTAGTCTTCAGTGCTTAGTGACTGAACTGATTCAAACCAAATTTGTGCTCGGAAGAAACCCTAGCAGTTTGCATATTATACTATAGGTATTGTTCACTGAATATAACACCAATTTGGGGGAATTAAATAAAAAGCGAAATCGCAAGAACTGTAATGTGTAGTGAATATATATATATATATATATATATATATATATATATATATATATATATATATATATATATATATATGGACAATTACCGAAACAAAATCATCATAATTTTATTATTCACAACGTAAAGACCAATGATTTGCTCTCAGCTACGTTTTGACAGGTTAAACACTCCTTACATACTCATGGTACATACGAAAATGCAAAAACGTTCATCTTCACAATATTTCGGCGCAGATTGTGAAGTCGGTGGGTTTATCCATAACTGTAAAAGCTTCGGCAAATAATAACCGGAACAAAGTCTGCACGAAATGTACAGGTTTTGTGTAAGTATGCAACTGTGTGCAAGTTATGCTATTTATATCTTTTAGAGCATTTAAGATCATGTCGATATTGATTGACATCAATGAATGACATTTTTTTCTTTTGTATTATTATTATATCAGAAAATATAAAACTGCACAAGTTGTATACAACAAAAGGTTTTCATACACAGGATATATTTACATTTTACAGTGATTGTGTTAGAAAACTGCTTCATATCATTCTGTCTTCAGTAAGACCTGGATAACCATTGTGTTCATCTGAAGTGCAGTTTGACTCATATGCGTGCAACTGTATAAATATCTGCTTTATTTTATGTTTGACACTCGCTTCGTTCTTCCTTCTGTAAAATGAATAAACCTTTAATCTTATAATGCAGGGGGGGTTCCCATCTGCCTTAACTCACGAGCACATTTTAGTTGCTGGAACCAAAGAAAAATATACTTCCACTGGAAACGTCTTCTATTGATAAACTCATGGATTCATGAGCAGATGGGTTGACAGAAATAGAATGAAATAGATATACAATCGGGAACATTGATCCAATGTATGGATGAATGAGCAGAAAAAAACATACACGCATACATACACAAGTACAGGTAGACAGACAGAAAGACCGACAGATGGGCAAATAAATGATAGGTATGTGGTTGGGATGGACGGATGGGTGGATGGATGGATGGGTGGGGGGATTGTTGGACAGACAGACAGACAGACAGATAGATAGTTAGATAGATATATAGATAGATAGATAGATAGGTAGATAAATAGATAGATAGATAGATAGATAGATAGATAGATTAGATAGATGGATAGATAGATAGATAGATAGATAGATAGATAGATAGATAGATAGATAGATAGATAGATAGATAGATAGATAGATAGATAGATAGATAGATAGATAGATAGATAGATAGATAGATAGATAGATAAAGGGGGAAGTTGTGATTCTGGACTCTGTGCGGGAAGGGTATGAGTATGTGTTAATTGCAGGACAATGCAATTAAGTGCGTAGAGGTACTTCATTATTTTTCAATCAATCGCTCCGGTATGTCACGGTGGACTCTGGGGTAGCAGATCAATATATTCCAGTCATTCGATCTCCTGAGGTTCCCCGGGCCGCACGATCCTTTCTCGTGAACACTCCACATAGTCAATTTTTCCAAAGAATAACACCTTTTTTCAGGTCAAAATCAATCTTGGACTTGGTGAAAATGTCTCTTTACTTGCCCGAGATGATACTACAGCTGATACTATTGATATTTAATATCTGTGAAGCACAGACCTGGACCAAATGACGTTGTTGTACTGCGCTGATATGTGCAGCAAGTCACGATATGAGCCTGCAGCATTCCGTGTTAAGTCGACTGCATACACAAAAGCACTCCTAATCTTGATAGCTCGCGGCACAGATATTTCAATGAAGTTAATTTAATCGTTCATTTCCCTGGCGGTGTCAATTAGAACTAAAAAGAGCTTAGAAGGAAAAACATCAGTATTAAATCATTTTGGAAGACGATGGTTTTTGTACTAGCACAGGGCACTCGCACCCATTTTATTTAATTTCCATATTGCGAGCCGCTTGCGATTTTTAAGTGGCATATTTTTATTCCATGATCAACCCGAGGAACGCAGAATTCTCTTGTCAACAGATGAACAGCTGTGATGATCCAAATTATATCACATCAGAGAAGAGCAATATGTGTTTGACACTTAATTGACAAATTTTAATCTATCTATATGATTGTCAACATGAGCATCAATGCTTGAACTACCTACTGTTGGGAAGAAATCGAGCTATGATTTCCGTTTATTTGCACACGAATTGTCCAATATGCTGGAACGCCGTGCAGATCTAAATTATACGGCCGATTCGCACTCGTTATCATCTTTAAGTATGTGCGGTACCATGAATTTAAATTCGGTTGTTATAAAAGGATAGTTCATTTAAAGTGAGTTGAAGACATTATTATTAAAGGTACAAGCAATAGCGAGGGGGGAACTATGGACCAATTTGAAACAGATACGTGTAGATATTTTAGTCTCAGTTTAAGAGCAGTAAGGTGTGGAGCGAGTAAGGAATCATTGCACAGTTTGGTAGAGATGCGTTTAAATATTTCAAAAGGTCACTTTAATACTCATAAGATGGACAGTCAGTTAATTTTCTCCGAACAATCAAGTAAAACAAGGAGTTTCCAGCCACCAAGATCCGGATCCCTGAGCTTATGAAAAAAAAAGGTTGTGAACCAGGTATCCAGTTTATCGTTGAAACAAAATAGTATACACATCTAGTAACGTCACCAACACGTACACCGCGCAGGGCTGTCCGGCTGGCTATGAAAATGCTTCACACTGGACACGTTGTTTGGTTTTTGATGAATCGAATGAGGAGCTATTAGCCAGTTTGTGACGGTTGATTAAGGCTTTTGTGTGCAGAATGTCGAATTTATCTGAACAAAATGCCGGGGTTGCTGGCACAAGAACTCTTATTAATACACATATTAGACCTGCACCTGCCATTTGGAATGACAAGAGAACGTGCACCGCGTCAAAGCGCTGATCCACTCCACTCCAAATGGCGAATGTTTTCAGGTGTTGTTTCTGAAAGGCAAATGTTAAATCGAAATTCGGGATGTCTGTCCTGTCTTTGCTTGCGAACTTATCTAATTAACTCGTGGACGACCAAACGTTCACCACTTCCGAAGGACATCGAGGCAACATAGATATTATTTGATAACAATTTCGATCCTGCAGCATTGCTAATTGTATTTTTATTGTGTTGAGGATATATGTCAATGCTCGCATATATTTACAAAATAATACTCCAACAATTTTGCAGTTTCTCAGAAAAGTGATATCTGCCATCAAATCCGCTATTTGAAGACTACCAATTATACTTTTGTTTACATTATCTGGGTTTAAGACAACCTGAAGTGGGTAAAACTGGCTTTATAGGCAGCAGCGGTAGCCTTGCACCACGGGCACTACTCTATTATAATTGGAATCGCAATTCCTATTCGTGCAATATGTATTCTTGTCTCGACGTGGTTGTTCATTTCGATCCTTTTCTCGTGGAAGTATTAAGTTAGAAAGTTGAAGATGTTAACTCCAATCATTCAAGCAATATCTGGAGGCTGCCACACACTTAAACATTTTGTTGGGAAGAGTGTGTGTGTTTGTGTTTGTGCTCTCTCTCTCTCTCTCTCTCTCTCTCTCTCTCTCTCTCTCTATATATATATATATATATATATATATATATATATATATATATATATATATATATATATATATATATATATCTGTGTGTGTGTGTCTGCGTTTGGATAGCATCAATTAATTCCATATCATACAGTATGAAATGGGTAATAACCAAGCTTGGCGAAGACCTTAAACCATGAACAGCAGTCCGTCCTTATACATGGATAAAATGGTAAAGCAAGAATAGATAGCAAGATGGTCATTACAGACAAGTACAATTAACAGTAATCGCATTCCCAATGGCGCTGTGTGTATATGGCCAAAACATTTATTATCTTCCTTATCTTGTAATCACATAATAGCTAGAGGCTAGTACATCATCATCATCGCACCATCACGTTCATCATCGTGACTTTGCTACACAAATCTGTGCCACACAGTAAATATGGCACCATTCCGGTGGATTTCTTTATGCTAGAAGAGAAGTATACTTCGCCATCTGCTTACAGTACTGATATTCATTTGCGTATGTACACAAGCTCTTCACAAGAAACTTAACCAGGTTATATTTCTGAGAAAATGTATACGTTAATGCTTATGTTGTAAATATTTCTAATTTCACAACAAGAGTACAGCAACAGTAGTTCCAATAATGGTAAAATATATATTTTTCTCAGTCAAGGTAGGGAACCAGTAGTTACAAGCAAAGCTGTGCAGTATATGTATTGTACCTCCGTGAAGAGATGGTGATTCGTCTAGAGCAGCAAGTTCTTTGTGTATGAATGAAGACGCCGGTAATCAATCACAATGGACAAATGAGAGAGTACCTGTGCTTCAGTGATCCAAACTGTAGCCCTGTCAGGTGTCTATTGCTCTGCCAGCAGATTTATTGGAAGTATGTTAGAATATTACTTACATTAGCCCCACAAACAAAAAAGTATTATTCTCCCTACGTATTGACAGTCATGTTGTATATATATATATATATATATATATATAGGAAACTCACATGTGCTATGAAGACATACATAGTATAAAAATAAAGCATAACGTTCTACAGAGCATCTGTGATTTGCTTCGATCTGACAATTTTTGTTCATATTCACACAAGTCCATTTCCTATTGCTACAGCTTTACATAATGCTGAAAAAAGGCTTGTAACATCGTAAATGAAATAGGACAAGCTTGAGGAGGATGTATGTGTGCACTTCTAACTTTGTTGTAAACCATAATGATTTATATGGCCTAGGATATGGTTGAAGCCATGCCTAGCAGAATTACTTCTAGTTAGAAAGCATTAATATATATGAATAATTTATTACAGGCAATTTTTGCGGCAGACTTACCATAATCACCATGTTTTTTATTTTGTGCCATTTTTTTTTCTTTTCTTTTTTCTTTTTTCTTTTTCCTTTGTAAAAGGTGCATGCACATTAGGTTATTTATCTTTTAACAATTATTTTCATAACGTTTTAACATATGATTTTTGAGACTTTGGTTTAAAATAAAGGTCCACTTACTTTTGATTTTGTGATCAGTAGCAACAAACATTATACAGGCCAGTGAATAGTGTTTATGGTAAAACTACGAGTGTTGCACAACCTCTGGATATTGGTGCGGCATGCATTTTTAGACCAGCCCAAGGCGGGACCAATTTGATTTTTGGGTTGCCCTTGGTTCCGTCTATCCGTAGTTTCGTCGGTCCACCATTTGTCTGTGACCATGGTACCGCAAGAATCACTGGCGGTCTGTAACTCATTTACTTTGGTTGTGTTTTGACACCATTTGATGATTTGGTTACGTTATAATGACCTTGACCTCACTTTCAATGTCACAGGATCACATATATTAAATATATGAAGGTGTACACACGTCAGCGTTTGCCATGTGAGTGCGTCTGGTATGTAAAATTGGCCTCTGCCAGAGAGTGAAAAATAGAGCAAATAGAACTGGCTTTTGCCTCTTTGGCAGTCAGGGTATTGTCGTTATTGTGTCTTAAAATTGTGTTTACCCTTGATCCACATGATGTGTTTATTGTGTTTGAATAAAGTGACAAGGAACTTGAAACCTGTGTGTTTGGACTACATGATGTGCTTTGCTATATAGTCAGGTCATTAGGTCAATTATCTGGATCACGGTAACTGTCAGATGTTGGTATTACCATTACGCTTGTGTTACTTAGTGATCAATGGGTCCCAGCACCTGACAGTTACAACTGGTAATCTGACTACATGTGGCAAATGACACGTCATTCAGATGTCATCTGGCACTTTCCTTTGGTTAATGCAGAGGGCATACTTGTATACAGCACACTGCCACCCTCGGGCATAATAACCTTAAGTAGCAGCCAGCCTTTCAAATTGCATCAAATGCCACGCAGTCTGCCATAAGGGCCGATTGAGATTGAGGCTCATAAGGCGTTTATGTGCTTATGTTTTGGCAATCTGCTTCATCTTAAACCTATGGGTAAACGTATTAAGATACTTTGTTTTCATAATAATTCTATGGTGCTTACTATTAGCAGAGCAAGTGTACGGTAGAAAATTAATGCATAGACTTAACATGATACATATATTCCCTTCGTACTTAACGCTTATCTCTTGTAATACTGAATCTTTCAAGCAACAATAGGTTTAATTGACTTTGTTTATCATTGTTGCAAATTGCTTTCATGTGTTCAATTGCATGTACGCTGGTCTTGAATGGGAAACAAACGTTGAAAGGGCGATTGAAAATCTTGCTTTGATTCCGAGACTATTTTACAAATCCTGTCAAACAACGACGGAGACCCACGTTAGTTTTGCGTGGCACTTGCAGACAATGCTTGTGGCACTCGTTAAATGTATTCACTTAAGATCAAAAAGCCTCCTGTAAACAACTAAATCCGTAACCTTAGCAATGAACCTTTACGGCAAATAACACTCGATATTTACTCTGAGCACAAACACACACACACACACACACACACAATATATATATATATATATATATATATATATATATATATATATATATATATATATATATATATATATATATATATATATATATATATGTGTGTGTGTGTGTGTGTGTATGTTTGTGTGTGTGCGTGTGCGTGTGTGTGTGTGTATTTGTGGGGGGCCTGTGACCTACCAAAAAGGTCAATGTCACTATGACGTAACCAAGTCAAAAATGGTGTTAAGATACAAATAAGGTAAAGGAGCTGCGGGTTAAATGTTTTCTAAGACAAATTATTCAGTTTCAAATATGTCATCCAGAGCTGTGTTTTTGTGACCGTTCTGGGCCTACCATTACTTCAGACATGACGGTCAGTCACAACACGTTTTGAAGTGATAAAAACATTCTAATAGTATTTGACAACGCTACGACACATCTTGGTAGCCTTCAAGAAAAGCTGATCGGAAGCCATCACACTGTGGGGCCGTTTTGAATGTACGGACTCTAAAGGTACATAAAAAATGGACAACAAATTAACATATTAAACAAAAAAATCTTCATTACCACATAAAAAAAAAAGAAAAACGATACACCTAAATGGCACATTTCAGCCATTTTCCCCGCAATATTTATGTAGCATAATGAATGAAACTGTTGATGCAGCAGCACTCAGGTTGTTCTTTTCGTTCCATATTGAAACCATCATTATGTTGCTCTCGTAAATGCATGTGCCCCTGTTAATTTCCACCATGAAAGGCTGTAATCCATGATTTTTTTTAAGGGTAAAATATCATGCATATATAAAACATCTGTATTGGGCTATTTCTAAGCTGCAGTAGTATGATCTGCAGCATGCTCACTCTTAGAGTATATGTGTACATGTAGCACAGTTTTGTGAAGACAGCAAGAATATGTATATATATATTGTGATCCCACAAGGCAAGCGTAACAAGTTTTTCCTGTACTGCTGAAATATACTAGTGACCGGTCGGCTTCCTGCCAATCTTTCATAATGCAAAACGCAGAGTATATTATAATAGATGCAAAATGCTGAATGCAACAATATAAATGAGACTGTATTGCATTGTTATTAACATAACAATTGTCCTTTTCGTGAGAGACCGTTTCAGTGGTACGGCTATAGGTGGTAAAACAAACTAGGTAGTCTGTGAATGGAGGTGCAATTACTTAAAACATTGTAAAAGAGGCGACCTATAAGAATAGTCCTGAAGACCAAGTGGCCAATCATTGCAGTAAACTCTCAAAGTAAGGACCACTGTGCCATCAAAGCATTTCGGAAACCCTTCTTCCTTCTTGCTGCATCATTATGCTGTACGAGTGTTAGTTTGTTTAATCATGTTTAATTGTAGATAGCAGAAGGCCTGCGTGCACAGCTTGATACACATAATTCGTGTGTGCTAAAGTGCTCATTGCATAGTATGTTTATTATAGAATGAATAAATTGGTAGCTTTTGTTGAAGTTTGTGCTGTATTTGAGCTTCTTTGCTACAGTGTTATGTTGATTTCCTTTGAAGAGCTGAATGTCTCTACAAAGGGTATTTCCAATGTGTAATTTCCAACTGGAATGCAAAACAGTGGCAAAACATAACCCTGGGATGAAGACTAAAACAAGTTGTCCTCTGGAGGGTGGGTACAAGAACCTTCCATTTTTCTGTCCCTTGTGTGTCGTCAGTGATGGGATGTCGTGTGCATACGTCCAAAACCTAGGAAATTGCATGCCATGATTCCCTGGGCAAGTAATATTCTACTGAATATCACATGTAAAATATCGAATTTTCTTTCCATCAGACAGCCAAACACTCGCTGTTAGGAACGCCCTGCAACACACACATGCATATATGGTGTCTATATATCCGCTTTACAACCATAAAGTAGGAACATGGAATAATACTATGACAGAACAATTTTCCTATTATAGGTTTGAGGATAAGGAAACCCGCGCGTTTAGCGCTACCCGGCGAATTCGTGGGGATGGGTGCATTGGCTGATCTCCGTAACACAGAGACCAGCAAGGCGTGAGATTAAGTATCGTGTATGTTTAACAGAACTGGTGGGGGATGTGCAATTCAGTAATCAGTTGTGTACGCTCTATAAACACACTTTCTATAACTCTCCTTAAAGACGAGCAGCTGCTTGGATCTTAGTATACATACCTCTGCTCAACAATTGAGCCATGGTTTCGCAAGATTTACACCAAAGTGCCCAATCTGCTTGCATACCAACGATGTATAAATCGGGCATCCAATTTCCCACCTACTTTATCGTTAAGCATTCGCAAAGTAGTCCGATTTATATGTGGTCGGCCCAATCCACTGAAAACGGAATACCACAAGGTTTATTGCAAGCTGCGATCCCCATCTCCGCAGGAAGTACAATGCTCCTGGATGTGCAAGCAGCGTCGAGAAAAGGACATTATGTCACATTTTAATAGTGTCGCCTTTGAACATTTCAAAAGAATTGGATTAATAGTTATAAAAATATATAATCGAGTTCTTTTTTCTGGAAATTAAAGGGAACAAAAACAAACTTTTATCACTTAAACCTGGTTCTATGAAAATATAATAAATCGTAGTCACAAACCTGTGATCCAGTGAATCTAATGGCGAAAATAGGACACCCGGTATTACCAGGTACAATATCATCACGTACATGTACCACACGCTGACCTATTTGGTCTACTCTGAAACACATCGGAGCTGGAACCGATGTTTAAGCTTTATGAATGATGAGCTTAGTTACTATATATGAGACTTTGAGACCGTTGATGAGCTTTTTCTTGAGGAGAACTTGTATTTTATGTGAAATGCAAAGCTTGATTGTGGGAGATATCTGTTCAAAACAAAGAAGTCTGTAAGTGGATATCTGATTATATAAGATAAATGAAAGTGCAAGCACAACTCAGCGCTAGAGGTGGTCTTTCTAGGGGCAAATGTTCGGTACTAAAGATACGTCCGTCAAATCACTACTGTGTGGAGTTATTTATCGTCCATATATAGGTTTCCTTACCATCCAGAACCCAGCATTGCTGAACTTGCTTTTTTATCTGTTATTTCTTCCACATGTGCATCAACAGAAAAAAAAGTGAAATTCAAGCCTCAAAGTCAGATATCCGTTCAGTTTTCCCTTGTGCAACCCCATGGACATGTGCTTGGTTAATTACACTCTACAAAAAACAGATCACCGCATAGTTGGAGATGTACTATTGGCTCCATGGACACCTTCAGCTTGTATCGGTGCGACAGCAAAGTTCAATTGATAATATGGGGCGGGGGTTATTAGATTAAAAAAGGCACAGATAAAGTCTTGTATTCATGTACAACTACTCATACGTTATGTGATCATATCATAGATACAATTATGTCCCCTGACTTCCTTTTTTTTATATATTTTTCTTGAGCTGCAATTTCCATATTTGACTTCGAGAAACCATCTGCTTCAAGGAACCACATTTGGATAAAGCCCAGGAGAGCCCATAAAATGGACGGGCAACACGCTTTTTTTTTCTTCTTTTTTTAACCAAAAAATAAAGCCCTTCACATCAGTGATGTGAGGAGGAATTGAAATTATTGTGTGATATGGGCTTCTGTGGATAGTTTTCCAATTATTTCCAATGCACTGGTACTGAATATTATAGCTCTCCATTGACAGGGTGTAGCGTAGGATGCCTTGCCCATTTTGTTTGAGTTCCCTTGATAGGGTAATATATATATATATATATATATATATATATATATATATATATATATATATATATATATATATATATACATATAAAAATGTATATATATATACAAACATATATATATATATATATATATATATATATATGTGTGTGTGTGTGTGTGTATGTGTGTGTGTGTGTGTGTGTGTGTGTGTGGTGTTCATATGTATGTTGGTATGTCAATTCTTCCATACACAGCTGAAACGTGAACATAACATCGCAATAACTACCCCCCCCCCCAACCCCACCCATCCACTCAAACTTACGGTGGTACAGAATGTAGGTTTGTTCTACACGGCAATTGTATCAGTCTAACGTTTCTTGCATAAATTGTCTTTTTCGCATACATTGACAGGGCACGTTGCTATTTCAACGACGCCAATGCCCGTGTCCAATGAGTAACACAATTGATGATTTGAAGTTAAAACTCGACGGGGAAAGGGCCCAAGACATGTCTTTAAAGATTGAACAAGTCTGGATAGAATTTTCAGTATGAATAAAAATGTGTCGCGCCAGGAAGACCTTTTTTCAGGGAAGAATGTTTATGGACTTCGTTTTATGAGACAGAGACATCATTATTCTAAGTGCATGCAGATATATCACTGTTTGCTTGCAGTAAATGACAAAAACCGAGCCAAATGCGTCACGCCAGTCGAATCTGCGACACCCTGTCCTAATATCTAAGATATACTGTGTCAATGTCTACGATATAATGGACCAATATCTATGATATAACAGGCAGCTTAATTCCAAAGTGTTATTTGAGAAACGTTCGAATGCCATATGTTTTGTGATCTTCCCGAAATATCAACAATCTCTAGACAAGGAGAATTATAGAACTTGTCTTTTGTGCTGTCCTGTGTGCTTGAATGCGCGAATCCAATATAAGAAGAAAACTCTGAAACACATCACTATTGATGTTGGCGCATGGCCACATGTTTGGACAATACGACACGCGATGCTTAAGAAATAAATGGTGTAACTCATTATTTTTATTAAAATTTTTATCATCAGTGCGCCTCAATATGATGTACTGAAAGAACGTGGGTCATGACCTAATTACCTATTAGTCCTTCAGGCTCTTGGAGACTTAAGGTGACGGCACCGTTACGAGCGCGTAACACAGACTCGCGACTTTGACCTGATGCAACTTGCCTATTTTTCTTCTGTTACCAGCAAAACTATATATTTTCGATACCTCACAGATGTTAGCATTATCAGGAATCATATTTGAATGTCATGATATTAATTTTGATGCTGTTTGGGGCCGTTTTGTGAATGGGTATGAAATCACACAT
The DNA here is from genome assembly GCA_964020975.1 of Hermodice carunculata. Lineage (NCBI taxonomy): Eukaryota > Metazoa > Annelida > Polychaeta > Eunicida > Amphinomidae > Hermodice > Hermodice carunculata. The sequence continues at coordinate 47,679,729 of OZ026629.1, read as the reverse complement.
TTTGCAAGGATTTCTGATAAAATATTATTTTATTCTGAATGACAACTATCGAAAATTAAACTATAGACCAATACGCAGGAAATGTATCATGACAAAAAATATGATAGGAAAAAAAATATGCAATTTTTAAGTTTGGTCCGTAAGACTGTACATTTTCTTCATTTTTGGGGCCACAACAGTCACGGAAGGAAGGGTTAGAAAGGTATAAAAAATACGTTTCCTAGAGCACATCTGTATCTTGTCACAGCCGTTTATTTTGTAAAGATATCTTGATCCGTTTTCAAGAAACGCCTGCAGAAAAATTGTTCGATTTATGAAAATTTGCTTTTGAGAAAATGGCGATGAAAGGCATGATTGTCAATCTTGAAGCATTGATTGGCTCTTACATGAAGAATACTCACTCCCGCGGCCCAAAGTTTCTAGCACAAACTACAAACATGTAGAGGCTCTCATATGTGGCTTTGAAATTAAAAGAATCGGCCCTTTAGTGGCTTAAAAAAGGACTTTTTGAAGTCAAATCCTTCAAAAGCTGCCATGCAGTCAGCTTTGTGTGGCTGGTTTCTATTCTTTAGACTATGTACCCTGTGTAAACATCCACAAGTATGAACACTGATATGGCTCTCGAATATATCTATGGTAATTTATTGTTTTGTTGTGTTGCAACGGTATTTGTATTATTTTCTTTCTTCTGTCTTGTGTGTAATGAGATTTGTGGGTATATTGTGTGATATGAGTTTTGGGGTTTTTTTTTTTTTTTTTTTTTTTTGTGTTCTTGTAACTTGTGTTTTCTATTTATATGTGTTGTAGTAATATAATATCATATTTGTAATTTGATGCAGTTAATCAAGTTTATTCACGCGCTGCCCGACACGAAAGGGTATTGTAAGCGGATTAGCGGAGTCACCTGACCTTGACCCAAGCAACAGGTTGTTCGAAAATGGCGACTGCCTGGTGGAGCGGGGAGCGGTCTGACAGTTTGTTCGGTAAAATGTACTCATCTGGCAGGATTAGCTCACCCACTTCTCATCACCGCCGATCAAAGACAAAAATGCCTTTCTTACGCCGATGGTTTGGTACTTCGGCCTGCAGTGTTTTGGAAAGCTTTGAGCGAGTACAACCTACAGTTAACTTGGAGAATTTTTACGATTGGAAGTGGAGGAGACGAAAACTGAAAAATGCCCAGGTGTCAACGGGCGAAGAAGCGGATGAAAGGGAGTGTAAAGCAACTACTGGTAAAGAGGGGAGACGAAAAGACTACAGACACAGACGCAGTCAGTTTACAGGCAAATTGTGCAACAGGTAGAAAACTTTTGAGCGATGCGATCCAGCCCCGGGACGTGGGTCAATGCACGGAGGAGGCTGTGTTGTGTGACCCTTTGCCACCCGAGGATGTACGCCCGGTCCATCCGCCAGCTTATGTTGAATAAAATATTTTGTTGTTGTTTGTCTCATTGATTGTTTTCTTGATTCTTTAGCCAATAAATCATTTTCCAACTAGGATGCATTACACACACACACACACACACACACACACACACACACATACACACACACACACACACATATATATATATATATATGTATATATATAACGACTACATTTTCAGAAACAGTGGCACTAGATTGTGAATTATAAATGACTGGCAAGATTCATTTCTAGATATGTGACAGACCTGTAACGAACAATCAACATTATTCCAGAGAAGTTGTATCATGCAAATAAAGTAAGGGGAGGGGTTTATAGATTTCCATATGGCAGACCAAGCTCTGGTTTTTATCTACTCCACACAATTACTGTATGTGGCATACACAGAACTCCGTCCGTGTCAGGCAATGCATCAGCCATAGTCCAGTCAAATCTATTTTTTCAAAAGCTTCAGTTGGTCTTGCAATGCTACAGTTGAAATAATATGGCCTGGCAAAATAAGGACTTTGCTGCACAATTTGAAAAAAATACAACACAAGGTACATCCATATTTATATTTACAAATTTTATTTACATGAAAACTATATGTACATGTTCTTATCACTTTGTCGTAAGAAAAGTCCATTGTATTCAACTCCAACATGACATGAAAACTTTTTTTGTCCATGTTCTTATCGCTTTGTCATGAGAAAAGTTCACTGTATTCTAATCCAACTTGGTACAAACAGCCCTGCAGAACTCTGCCATCTCAACCCGACTTGAATAGCACGCAGAAATGCCAGGATCTGGGCCGGGTAGGTCTACTGACAGCCTTCGGGACCAACTTCCTTTTCCTGCAAAAACAAAACACGACATCATGACTAGTTAATTAAACTGCTCCCCTCCCCCCTCCCCTCATTTTGTATATTGAATGTAAAAATGCCAAGTTGCATTATTGAATTACTGCATTACATTTTTGGACGACCCATAAGAATATTACGACAAGCAGAGACTTGTTCTAGAAGGTCCCTGCTACAAGAAAAATTTGGGTAACGGTAACATTCTGAACTATCAACTTGGTGAAAATATCGAAAGTTGTATAAATGCTGCAGAAAATCATATACTTCGGACAACTGCTCCAGATAATCAGAAAATAATTCAAGTGTTGTTATCTGGGACTCATGGGACTCTCCCGATACGAAGGGGGGGGGGGTGTGTTCGTGTTCAGAATGATAAGTAAACTGCTGGACATATTTACCCAAATGTGATTGGGTTTTAACCAATTTTCGGAATATCATTTTCTTTGTATTTAGTTGGAAGGGAACTCCTTGTATTTATTTGGAAGGGAGCATTTGAAAGTTACTACTCAAACTCCAAGATTTACTCCTATCTGGCTGATACATGCAAATATTGAAAATCAGAAATAGGTCCTACAGCATTGTAAAGCTCCGGCTACTTGTTGAATATTGAAAATATAGAATCTTACATGGCAGTGAGTGAGTTACGATTTTTCTCTCACGAGGGATCGTTGTTGGTGGGGAAAATCACGAGTGACCGCTGGTCACGAGTGACTTTCCCCACCAACAACGATCCCGAGTGAGAGAAAAATCGTCACTCACTCACTGCCATGTAAGATTTTATTTATTCTATGTTTAATCGAGTATTTACCGCAAAAATTGTCGCTCTTGTTGCTTAGGTGTCGCCATTTTGAAGCGGAGACTTTTCACTTGGAAATGTCAAATCACATATACATGCACCGCGGGTGTAAACACAATATACCATTGCGCGCTTTAAATAGATCCGCATGTTCGAAATGTAAGACACTCAAAATGAAAATAACAAGACAATTAACAATCTCTTAACATTTGTAATATATCTAAGTGATGATACATCACAAGGGTACACTTCTAGAGACAGAAGTTATAAAAATATCGTTCCCAGGGGAGCCAGCGTTCATGCATATTCATCTTGCGAGTCCATGACAACCATGAAAAGGGCGTAAACTTATCACCCGCTGCAACGTTTCAATTTCGCTGAGAAACATTGGGTAATGATGTGATTGGTCAATTGACAATGGGCATGACATGTGACCTACCGTGAGTTACTATTTCTGGATTTCACTCCAGAAAATGATAACTCACTGCCAAACATAGAATAATATTGTATTTTTGCTTCCATGTGCATCCATGGAAAAACTGGGAGAGAAAGTCGGCATGATCCACAACCTTTTGAAAATGTCCATATTCATTATTTGCCAGAGCCAAACAATAGCTGTCAACTGAAAGTAGACTGTGATGAAATAAAAATCTTCTGCATATGAACTTATATATGTACGTTGACATGGTTGATGTATAAGTTTCAATGGACAATTACCAGAACGGAAACATTTACGGTAATATGATAGAACAAGGCCTACAGAAATATTACTTTTCATTATCTGTCATAATATCGACGATCCATGGTCATATCAATGCTGCGCAAAGAACAAACAAATAAATAACAAACACGCGTATACTTACCCCAGTTGCGTAATCTCGTCTGTAAGTGCCGTCTCCCCCACTGCAACTAACTCGGCTGCTTGACGTTTACGTAGTGGGCTTTAGTTTCTTTTTTCACTTTCGGCATTTTTCTGAATTTGCTTTTTGAATTTACACTTTCTGTGCTCTTGACTGTACTGTCACTGTGTGAACATGAACGGAGACTTATTTTAAGTTAGTCAGCTAGATCATATGTGAATGCCACATTGACACCACCAAAGTTGAACCAGAGAACCACCGAACTCACAATGTTTCATGTTCAAATAAAATGCGACAATAAATAGAAAACCCATGATGAAATTCAACATAATGAAGGACACCAGTATAATTGTTAAATTTCGCTGAATACGGTAATGGTTTCCGGGAGTTGCGTATCGGTATTCGATCGCAAACCAAGATCAAAGGACTCCGAAGTCAGGATCGTTTATGTTCCATTTTGAGAAATCACGCATCCCGAAGTTCATATCACAAATAGGAACACCCCAAAAACATGAAAGTCATCCAGTTTTAGATCGTTGAACAGCCTGTTTACATAACGTTAATCGGTTCTGTAGCTTTATCAGCTCCGTTCCACTTCAGCGTGCCGCCATTGTTCTGGGCGACGGTCGTGTGCCCCTTCCCGAAGGAGAAGAAGAAATAATCGTACTGCGGAACGTTGTTGACCAGGGGTGCTATTTTGTTTCTTTCCCGACGCTTGGAAAGACAAATGTACCTTGAATGAATCAAAGGTCTGCTTAAAGCATTGGAAACAATCCATATCTTGAGTATCGTTTGCTATGATACATAAGGAAAGGGTCATTATTCCTCTCTCTCCGCCTGTCTGTCTGTCTGTCTGTCTGTCTGTCTGTCTGTCTGTCTGTCTCTCTCTCTCTCTCTCTCTCTCTCTCTCTCTCTCTCTATATATATATATATGCTTTATGCACATAAAGTTATTTTCTTGAAATATATCTGATATTCCACTTGGGTTTCTCCATCTTTTTCCGTTTACCATAAAAGTGTGATAGAGGTGGACGTCATACACTCTTCGCTCACATATGCACTGAACATGGGAAGCATATAACTGAAGTCTCACAGCACTAAACCTGTTAAGTCAGGCAGCCAGCAACAGCAGTGCCACAGAGCCGTTCCCTCTGTGATGCAAACTGTCAACTGTTACTAGTATATGCAGGATGATTCTGCCTTGCTCATATTGCCCTCTTAAACCCCGTGCATGCCTTTTGGCAATCATGGGTTTATTTCTATATGAGTGAGACACCCTGCATTCAGTGGCCATTGGGCGAAAGCATTGTTCAACATGTAGGGAAGGCAAGTTTCATGATTTTACTTCAGCAAACAAAGCCATCATAAAGTTGTCCCGGGGAATGACCAAAAATACAAATTGTTGGTCAAGTCAAAAATGGGATTGGATTTTGTCGCCAAATCAGGTAACAGTAAGTTGCTTATCTCTCTCTCTCTCTCTCTCTCTCTCTCTCTCTCTCTCTCTCTCTCTCTCTCTCCCTCTCCCTCTCCCTCTCTCTCTCTCTCTCTCTCTCTCTCTCTCTCTCTCTATCTCCCTCCCTCCCTCACGCAATACTGTGCTAGACAACTTCGACTGAAAATATATACCAACATGGATAGTACACCCTATCTTTACTGCATTGAACTGGGAACAGTACAGAAATCCTTAGAGAAAGTTAGGCCTTAGTCTGAATCTATAGTCCAGACTAGCCAAAGCACTCAGTCAAACTCAGAACCAAAATCCCTAGGATTCAGACTTGAACTTGTGAATAGCATGAAATATTCCGATATTAAGACCAACAGGGAGGTTTACATTTCTATGGATAAAGTAATCAATTAATAAACCTTGTGCTAATTGGACTACCGGTTTAGGATTCCTTCCTGGAACCAGTATGCCACAAACGGTTTTCAGTAAGGATATCCTGGAAGTGGAATAAAGGGGCCACTCTGGAAAAAAAGTGAAACCCTGCTTTCATCAGGATGTGAACATGATCTACGGACAAAAGAGTACCTTTCGGGTTTGACTTAAACAGGGAAAGGGTAGTTAATGATTTAATATCATCGGGAAGGTCATCCACAAGTTGAATAGAAGAAGGATCAAAAGAGTCACCAAGTCGCTCAGAGGTGTCCTTAAATTGGTTTAGGCTTTGACGATTTCTTAAATTGACAGTGGTTACATGGCCAGGATTTTTTCATACCAGATCCAAAAAATAAGCCGGGGGTAAGTCCATTTGCCACTTCATACAGCAGGATTAACGTAAAATATTTATGTCTGTTTGATAGAGTTGTCCAGCCTGACTCACTACGTAAAAGATGACGTGGTTGCGTTTAATAGCATCCAGACAAATACAAGTTACTGCATGCTCCGCAGACTGGAGACTCAGCCAGAATTTGTGCACAGTTATCGAAAAGAATACATCCACATTCTAAAATTGGCATTATCATACTTTTATACAACATGGTTAGACTATTTTTTTGATCATCTGTATTCAAGCCAATAAAGTCATGTCAAACGCTTTCTTGCTTTCTAATAATTCTGTGAACACTGACATCCCATCTATGGTTGTTGGAAAAGGTCACGCCCATATGTGTATGGTGGAAATCTTCAGGTATAGTAAAATCACCAAGTCGCGGGGGGGGGGGGGGGCAGGTTTATTGCACTTAGAAGAAAACAATAGAAATACTGATTTAGTTGCATTGAACGTGACTGTAAGATCGGTATTGATTCGTTTAGCAGAAATTGCAGGATCGTAAATTAACTCCAGAATACTGGTATCATCAGCAAGAAAAGCTTTACATCACATATACTGCCGTCAGTTATGTCATTAATATCAACTAAAAACAATAGGGGCACCTGAATAGAGCCCTGAGACACACATGCCTCAATACAAACCTATCTATATAATGTTGTGATCTTTTGATATCAATTTGATAGGTTGCCTTTAACAATCTCTAAAAAATCCCCAATATCCAGCTGTTCCAGCTTGAAAAGGAAGCCTTTGTGCCATACCTGATCGCAGGCCTTACTAATATCTAGACACAATATTCTTGCTTCTTTATTTAGTTCAAGGCCTTTGTTAATGTCATGAGTAATTTTGACAAATTGGTTAATTGTTGAGTCAATAGGTAAAGCCAAAGTGTTTAGGTGTCAAAAGTTCGTCACGGGAAAAGTACTCATATATGATATCATATATCAAACGTTTGGATACTTTTGACACCTTACAAAGCAGAGAAATGGGATGATAATTGCTGTTTTGTTGCTTTTCATTCTTTTTAAATTCCGGGCATACATTAGATATCTTTAGTGATTAAGGAATCAGAGGAAAGTTTGCCTTTCCATTTTACCTCAAAAATGTAGGATCGCAAACGTAAAGGGGAACGAGATCCCTTTCTGTGTACTGCCGTAGGTGCTTTTTAATTTTTCTTGAAATGTGAAACTAAAAAATGATGATGATGATGATGATGATGATGATGATGATGATGATGATGATGATGATGATGATGATGATGATGATGATGATGATAACTATGCAAGGCCTGCTTCTCTTAAAACTTGATTACAATTTTTTTTTAATCTTTAAATGTTAAGTGGCATTCCAATAAATTCTGATCTCTCAAATCATGATTTGGTCTCGTGAATTATGAAAATCTGTGAAATACACGTTTTGGTCGTAAGCTAAGTAAGACCCAAATTTGTTCTGCATGTTTTCGTGAACCGGACTCCCTTTCTCCTCCACGCCCACAAACTTGTGCTCTCTTATGTGGGGTATGAGATGCATGCTGACTCCTTAATATGAAGGCAAAATCCATCGTCGCTTTATCGACATAAATAGCTGAATGCCATTCTTCCTGAGTATTTTGCTGGGTTCCAGTTCTGTTAAACAATACGCATCAAAATTTAGCAATATCATCATCAGCAGCACTCAACATGCCTGGAGGGCACTCTGTCACCTCTCCCTTTTACACAAATGCTGCTTCATTACGTGATAATAATAACATGTCACATGACCATTATGCCACATAATCAATGAGGTCGAAGACCGAGTTGATTGTGTTGGCATAATGGTTATTGTGACATGTTATAAATGACTTGTAACAAGGGTGGTAGAAACTGACCAGGTTATTCCTTGGTGCACGACTGCCTTTGGGCATGGTGTACTTTGCCGCTTACGTTAGTTGTCACATGCACAGTCAGTTTTGACTGCTTGCTCATGTATTTTCCACTTACCAATGTGGCAGCAGGAAGAACTGCTGGTGGAAGCCAAAATGACAGATTTAAGTGAGTTGGGCAGTATTCACACTCAACTGTTAATTTTTCAGAGGACTACGTGTCATAATGACGAGAGTGCACACTACAAAAAACCTATTGCAGGTAAAAAAGCACTACATTTTTGGAATTTATTTATTTTTTCAGGGTCCATGCCTGGCATGGACACTGAGTAAGTGTTGTAATTTGAGTCACATACATCAACGTACATTATGCCGACAGTGATAGCATGCTAGATATGACAGACGACTTGAAAAGTTCTAGGGATACACGTCTGTACTATTCCAAGTCCTGTGGTCATCTGTACAGTTCCTGCTGGAGCAATATCTTAGTTTGGGATGCTCAGGGGAAAGTGTCAACAACAACTGTTTCTGCAACACACAGCATGTAGGCTATGCTGCACTGCACAATACTAGCAATGCTATTGTGTGAACAGTGTTCATTATGTGATGTAATCAACTTTTTCCGGCTCCCTATTGGTTTGTTAGTTCCACCCATGTTACAATGCTACTTGCAGCATGGATGGTAGGAACAGACCAATAGGGAGCCGGAAAAGTGTTGACTTGTCAATCTGTGTAACGCGTGTCACGCTCAGGTAGGAACAGACCAACAGGGAGCCATAAAAGTGTTGACTTGTCAATCTGTGTAACGCGTGTCGCGCTCAGGTTGCTAATGAGGTGACAGTGCATTTGCACTGACAGGTCACGATGCCCTTTGTTATGCACGCATAAGTTCATCGAGGGTAAAGCCAAAAACATGAGACGATCTTAGGTACGTAGGATAATAACCACAGACGTAAAAAGTGTAACGAAAACGAACATAACGAAGATCATCGCAGTGTCCACGTAATAAGAGGGCATACTATCATGAACTGGTTACTAATTTATGTCAATAAAAGCATATAAATTATCTTTATGTATTTGTTTCGATGTATGCAGCATGTCTGTTTGTCATCTTGTCAAGTAGAAGGGGAATTTCTGCAGGATAAGGTCCTGTTACCCAATTCTCTTTCAAATGAAATGTGTTGGGATCAATTTGAAAAACAGAATCATATTGGTCACTTGAATCGTAACAACTTAACAAAACAGGAATAGAAAGCCCCCCCCCCCCCCCAAAAAAAAAAAAAGAAGAAGAAGAAGAAGAAGAAGAAGAAGAAGAAGAAGAAGAAGAAGAAGAAGAAGAAGACGAAGACGAAGACGAAGACGAAGAAGAAGAAGAAGAAGAAGAAGAAAAACAAAAAGAAAAAGAAAAAGAAAAAGAAAAAGAAGAAGAAGAAGAAGAAGAAGAAGAAGAAGAAGAAGAAGAAGAAGAATAAGAATTTTACCATTAGCAAACTTTACAGACCGTGTAATATATAACCGTGCGAGATCGGTAAAGAGAACTACAAAACTACAGTTTTTGAATATCTGTTCGTGGTTGAACTGCGTGTCATTTTTTCTTTTGCTTTATAAAGTCAAGCCTCGTATCATTTTTCCGGTGCTATATAAAGTCAAACTGACTATCATTTAATGCTATATGTTCTTTAATTTATGTGTGATAAGTATCAAATGTTTGGTAAATAAATTAATGTTTGGTAAATAAATTAATGTTTGGTAAATAAATTATTACGGAGAGCACATATGTATTCCTAATATGGATCTGCACAGCTGGATGGTATTGTAACGATGTCACACACAGTTGACCCAAGGGCACATTATTATGCAACCATGCTATACGCAAAGCAAACTGACATTAATAGGTATCTTGAGCGGACAAGCTTCACATTTTGGGGGACGCGAGACAACTTTAACGATATTGATGTTTGATTATAAAACCAGACTGACAGTATATCAAGCATTACAGAGATGTGGGTGCCACAACAACAATCCGCTCACATATAGTCATTAAGAACAGATGTTCTTCGCGACGATGATAAAAATATAGACTTTTGCAGTGACGATGACTTCAGGAGAAACTTGTTATGGATATATTCATTATTGAATAGAATCGAAAGCTTCCTAAGTGAACATAAGGTGGTTTATGAATACATGCGTATCTTTTTGTACTTTGCAACTTGTGAAGCTGATTGTTTCTTATACGACTCTTAGTATCTCAGATACAGATCTACACAGCGGAAAATGCGTCTAGGACAAGCATGATAAGTGGCTCTGTTAGGGCGATCATTCTCAAACAATGATCTGGGGCTGTGAAGAAGAACGAGACTGAGCATTATTGGATGGACAAAACAATTTTCATTTGACCAAACTCCCTGATGCTCATGTCCGTTGAATATAAGCTGATGCTCGCATAAAGAAAGCAAGAATGCATAACTTCTCAAAGGTATGTTTTCATGACATCATAGTTTTTGTACAAATGGATCAAAACTGATTCAAGTAAACCACGTTTTTATTGTAATACTTAACTTAAAAGTTTTACTTGACAAGCAAATATTCCCTACGGACATTTAGTTCATGAGTACTGGTCATACTTGGGAATAGTTTTTGCTTCATTAAATATATCTGTATAAACACTCTTTTGAAAAGCCTTTTGATCAGAAATCAGACTTTTTAATTTAGATATTAGAGCCAGAAGGTTCCTGGCGTTGCAAAAACACACAATGAAAGATTTGGTTGGGACACAGAAACTGTTCGTCATTACATCTTTATTGTTCTTGTATTTATTTATTTTTTATTTTTTTTAGTCTGATCAACTGTAAACACCTCTGGCATATGTGAAAAAACTCACGTTTGATTAAGTGGACTTGGCGAAGAAGTATGCTGCCAAATTTCTTGCGTTTTTTTTTTCTAACTTTTTTTATTTTATTTTATTTTATTTATTTATTTATTTATTTTTTGGTGGCAAAAAAAGCTACCATGACTAATAAAAGGCCCCAAACCATGGTATTTCTTTTCATTTTTATAATGAAGACGCCCGAAAATGTAATGTAACGTGACAATAACAAATTTTTGCTGGTTGACCCTCAGTGTTCCAGCTGGAAGATCTGAAGCTAGTGGGCATTGAGACTGGCAACTTTGAATCCATATAACCCATTTACTTTTTTTTTTCACAAGTGCATTGTACCTATATATTTTCTGAATACCACATATCCATAGATTTGTATTCGTAGGTATTATTTGCCGGATTGGAATGTTTGAGATTTTGTAACATTCTTTCTGACTTGGTAGGATTTTCACATTTTTCTTGCAGACGTTTCATAAAGTAGTTTATTATTTTTTTTTTTCAATTGAAATCAGAAGAAATTAAAATATATATCCGTGTCCAGGAACGAATGCAATAGTGTGTCCTGCTACGTACAGTTTTTCAGCCTATAAGTTCCATATCGATGCTATAGATCCTTTCATGCTCCACCTTCTTTCTCTTATTTGACGCGTTTTTCATTTTACAAACAGATGCTTTCTTTCAGCTGAGACAATACATGAATATTTCAATCATCTGCTTGAGGTCGGGCTTCCATAAAGTTTGAGAGTGCTTGCCTATAACCCACCAGTCCATGGTGTTAGGGGGTAAATAAACATCAACAGTACTGCGATACACACATGCAATCGGGTCAACAGCCACTATTGTATGTGGAGACACGAGGCAATGTATTTTGCGGGGAGGTCTCACACCACTTCACTCATATACACATAAATGAGCTAATGCCTTGTTATTCCGAATGCGCAGTTTTTCAACATCAGTGCAATGGGCTATGCGATTAAGAAACTCTCACCATTATGGAGGATCGTGACTTATTTTGTCACCAAGACTTTGTAACCATTTGATATACAGTTGTGTGTAATTCTTTGTCATAGGTTGTTGATGTGATCACGTCATCCTCCTTACTTTCTCCTGCCGAATCACCAGATATGGACATAAGGAATTGTATATGCTATGCTAATAATTTTGTGGGCTTAGATGTGTTTGACGTAGTATTTGTTCTCAGTCATTCGTGGGTGGGTGTTGTTGGTTAAATCATCAAGAGGAATGCGTATAGTTTTGAGGTTACTTCTCTGCACTGTACATGCCCATTATATAGTTTGGCTTGTCTGGATATATGTGCCAACTCATGATCTTGATGGTTTGTAAATCTATAGGCATGTTGCCTAACATTACAGGCTGGCAATAGCTGCGCAAAATCACTGTGCGTGACCCGTTAAAAACTTCCTTGAGAGCTCAAATTGTGGTGGTGGCTTCTTTTGGTGAATACAAACTTTCTGTCTTTTTTTCACCTATGCTAACAACGCCCATCAGATCGTCAAATACAATCAAGTTTGTTTTGTATGGATCTAGAAATACCTTTTTGTAAGTTTGAAGGTATACATGCAAAGAATTCAATGTTTCAAAAATTGTCTTGTATTTCCTTATACAAGGGTTGCCAATGTGAGCAACAGATAATATCACTCTCAAGTGATGGTTCATTGGTCTGCATTGCTCTCTGTAAAAAAAATATTAAGGTATACGGTCTTTCCAAAGGGAGAGCGGGTCGCTGAAATCATCGAAAAAGGGTGTTTGAAAGTGAAGCTCGCTGATGTGTCCTTAGATGGTTCGTGGCCATCATAAGAGTGGCCTCTGTCCTCCATGGGGTGTCCCTTGTCTACCAAAGGGTGACTTGAAGTTTCTTGTATATGATTTAACCTGCGTACAGCTTCTTTTTATCTTTTTTTTTTTTTTGCCGCTCACGATCCAAGCCATGTTCATCTCCCAGGTGGCTAGGCACATAAAATAAATGTGATTTTGCACAAACAGAGCAGTATATTCTGGTTCTTCCCATCTTCTTGATAACAATCTTCCATATGTTAACTCACTCCTTCATATATGCTTTGGGCGCCACCCAACCTTAGTTCCACATAATACCCACAATAGACCCACAAAGAACCCCACGAGACCAACACAAGACTCACATAAGACACATACAACCCACAAAAAACCACAAAAAGATCCACACAGGACCCACATATGTCAAAACAAAAACCACACAGACTCAAACAGATACATAAAACTGACAGTTCCACATCTTGTATTTTCATCCTCTGCAGTCTAAAGTGACATTCAACGAATTTCAACAAAATCAGGTCATTATAACTTGTGTTTCCCGAAATGGCAGGTGATTTTATCCATGTTCTGCCCTCAACAACAATGTACGGCATAATGGAGACAATAGAATCCACACATAAGACTTGTTTCCTTGCAGTATCTTCCTGTTGAACTTCACAACCCTCTCCATTGATGTCAGGAAATCCACAAAGTGATGTGGGTCCATGTTGATAATCAACAGACTTTAATTCAGTTTGTATGGCAGTCTGTCTGAAGAGTAAACACTATGAAAATGGCATCTCATCATGTAATGTTTCAGCAATTCTGACCTTATTTGATGATTATTCATTATATGCATACGTTGGAAAGTATAGTCCACCTCAATAATGTCAGAAAAAATGGCATAGGGCTGTGAAACGCAGCCAGTTTATAATAAGGCTATTTTTATTGCTGTAACGGGACAACGAAGATCTGACCAGTTTTCAGGTGTGACGCAATTAATAGCGTGACTCTTTTACGTCACGTCGTTATATTTGCGTTTAACTTGAAGTTGAAAGGCTGGTTTAATCAGTTTGATCTGATCAGTCCGTTAGGTAGGCCTCGTCGGGTCAGTTGTAAGACCAGGCGCTGTAGGTAAGTGTGGGATGGTTTATTATTTTGTTACTCAATTTTGCTAGGCCTAATCTTGAGTGTTAGGTGTAGTAATATCATATTTATATCATGTGGGCTACGTTTTTAAGTAGGCCTATTAACTAAGGAACATCATATTCTCTTTATTCCGTAATACATCAGCTCGGGATGTTTGTATTGGAAATGCTAACATGGTGCCGCCAGTTAGCAGAATGACTTGTCCGGGGATTAATGGCACCGACACAAGTCTTGCGCTGGCTCCCCGCTGATGACCCGATTTTTTAAAGGCTAATAATGCCTAAAACTTTCTTCTAAATTTCAGATTTTATGAATATGATTTGTTCCTTTCATAAATTAATTTGCTATTATGATTTAGAACAATACAGTTTTTCAGTGAATGGTACGGAATAGGACTTTGCTCTTAGAATATCGGACTTGATAGTGTTCAAACGGTACATGGGCTTACAGAATTAGGTTTGCTAAGTTTCTCTTTGTATTAAATAGATCATCAGGTATATCATTGTCGGCCTTGGCTGAAACAAAATCTGGCATCCACTTTGACGTTGCCTTTTCTACTTATAGGCATGATATCTTGCATCTGTTTGAAGGGTCAATGTCAAACAGATAAAGACAGTAGCCATTGGATAATTATCTCAACCACGGTTATTTCCATTATTGCTGTTCCACTTACCTGTTGCTGTAAACAAAGTGAGGAAACAATCCAAGTATAGCTTCTTTGCATAGTCTAATTCCAATGCTTTTCGTGGGTACGGATTGCCATTCACAGTCACAAGTAGGTAATTCAGGTTGTAATGAAAGAAAAAATCAGTTCTGAGTGTAACTTCACCTCACAGCATCAGAAGTCAACAAGCCAACTAGGAGTTGTGCAAGTGCACGATCATAGATATGTTGACCAGGGCAATCTAAGGAGTACCTTATGCCACTGTATGTGTCATGAGGTCTGACCTCATGATGGGGCACCTGGTTGTGGTATTTTGCAGTAGTCAACTGATACCCATGTTGGGATGGGGAGCCATACTGAACATGCATATCTACAATTTCACCATTTGAATATCTACTTTGTAGTTTACCGTGCCAGCTATCATCAGATGGAATGCATGTGGCATAGGTGCTAATTTGACCATGATTGGAATCCCGTTGAATAATACGTGAGGTTGTTAAAACCTGTATGTGTATAGTGGTCCAGTCATATTCATACTTTGACCATTATTTGTGTAGGGATTTCTTAATGTCAATACAAAATTCAGACCACCCATGGGGTTTGCTTCATCTGTGTAATCTGCCTTGTGTTTCAAATACAGCTGAATCTCCAAATGACTTCCTTTTGCACCTCTAGCATAATTCCACAGTGTGTCCAGTTATGCTTTGTATGGATTCAATTGTCTGTCACTCACCAGTCTGTTTTGCCAATATACTTGAAACTCCGACCACACACTGTCTAAACTCAAATTAACTAGACCTGTATTGTCTGCAGCACTTATAGCTTAACCATCATTCTTGGTAATGCAACATTTCACACATCGGCATGTCTTTTCCAAATTGATAGGTCAGTACCAGCATTGTCTATATAGAATTCTACTCGGCTGCCTACCCATAATGGAGCGAGAGGTCATTTCTCTGTCCTTTGCATCATTTGTTTGGCTTGACTTTCGCATAATTTGTCAAGATTAACATAATCCAGCTTTGCTACCTCCAAACTCTTGACAGGTTCACTCCACTTCCATCCCATCCCTCTTATAAAATTTGGAGGATTAAGGATCAGGCTAGTTGCGAGAAAGGACAATATAATTCCTTCTGTCAATACATCACACCACAACTAGCATATTACAGGCCCTTGGATCTATTTGCTTGGTGATCATCTCAGCAGTGTTTAAGTTATCCTTTATGTCACAACTGTCCAGCCAAATCTTTGCTACCCTAGACCCTTCGATTCGGGATGCAGCAGTTGGATCCCGTATTTTGGAGCTTATCTCTCTCCTGTTGGGCTATAAACTATTTTCTATTTTCAGATCCCATGGCATTTCTCTGATCTATTTTGAAAGCTTTATGAGGCTATAATTTCCTTGACAATGTTACGTTATGGGGCGATTAAGGACTAACTGCTGTTCGGTTTATGAATGAAAAACGAAATTACATAGTTTGAGAGATTAGATCTTATCACATCACCGTATCATGTTGATGCGGACACAAGCAAATGCCAAAAAAATATACCAAAAAGAAAAGAGATAATTGCCATACTTTGTCCAGGGAGCTATGCCCTCTGACTTTTACTATAGATTTCCTGCTAAATAAACAAATGCAATTTCATTTGTATGCAAATGTCCTTTAAGGTTCTAACCTTTTCAGATTTAGTTCAGTAAGTTGTAACACAATCATAGCCTTCTACCCTGTGCTTGGCACCTATCCCGTCAGTGTCTGGTCAGACACACGATGACGTGTCAACAGCTTGGCTGTCTGCAAATCCATTACATGCACGCTGAAAGCTGAAACTCGTCTTTCTTTCTTTCCTTCTTTTTTCTTTCTTTCCTTGTTTTTCTTTGTCTCTGTCTTTCTATCTATCATTTTTGCTTTCTCTCTGTTTTGTTGTATTCTGTTTTTGTTTTCTTCTTTTGTTTGCAAACTAGCAGTTGCAATACGGTATATCAACCCAGAATCTAGTGCTACAGGTAATCCCATTACGAGTTTCGAGTTTGCAGGTAGCTGGCTGCCCATTATCCAGGGTTCTCCTGTAGTGGCAGAATACTTGTTTATTTGATTGTTTTCTGCAAGAGGGTTGGCTATTCAAAGGTCATTACAACGGCCCACTATAGTCAAAATTGTAGCTTTCACTTTTTAGGAAAGTATAGATATACACAATTGTTGGATTATAATAATAAAGACTTTAAATTTCGATGAAAATCATTACTTCTAAAAAACTGTTTTCTCAATTGACTTTGCATTACCTAGCAACAATTTCAAAAACCTGGTTTCTTCGTGATCAGTCGAAATGCTGAGACATGAATGAGATTGATTGGCTACCAGCAAGCCTCGGTCCCAGGCTAAGCCTTAGGCTGTGACGTCACAAAGATGCACAAAATCCAACATGGCTGCCATGATATTAAGTGGTATCACATAAAAATAAGGAATTTGTACAAAGTGGTACAAAAGATGTGTTATAATCTCTTACCTTTATGTGTCCTCTTTCCACAGATATAAATCCAAATTATGGTATTATTCCAGTCTAACATTAGGAACATGGTAATCCAATATGTCCATTTCATTTCTGATCTGTCAGCCATTGCTAACCCAAATATCGAGAAGTCATGTACATGAAATGTGATCAAATTTTGTACAAGCAATGTGAAATACTTTCCTGATGCAAGCAGTAAGATGTAGATCCAAATTAGAAAGAAATAATCTTGTGACCTGATTTCGAATTTTAACCTTTAAAATCTGCCATTTTGCAGAAAAATCCATGCTTTCTGCAAAGCTGCACTTTGGTAACATGGGGCCTATTTCCGGCAATTTGCACCTAGAATGTACTGCCAAAGCGTACAAATCCATGATCCAATGGGGTTAGTTGGATAATAACAACCCTGTGTCCACCTTTCAGCCAAAAAGGAAGGAACCCCAAAATTACATATTTAGGGGGTAGGGTCCTTTAAATTATGATCAAATCAGTACAATTTGCCCTTGCATGCTCAAATATATTTTTTTGTTCACAAATATCAGTTATTATGAAACTTAGCCTAATCTATGTTATTACAGAAAAGGTTTTATTCTATCAGTTGTTCTAAACCCCCATTACTTCTGATAAAATGGAATGTTCTGTTATTCAAATTGGACCACTTGTATCTTGAAAATGTAACCCAACCCAGCCCAAATTTATACCCTCTTGAAACGCATGAACACTTGTTGGTCAAGTTACAGCGCGAAAGGCTCATGGATCTGTTTTAAATTTAAGTGCCAGAGCAGTATCTGGTTGGTGGGTGTTTCAAAAAGGCATCTATTGTATCTTCGGTGGGGTATTGGGTGACAGGATGCTCGTAAAATGACCATTAATCGTAACCCATTAAATGCAATAACTGCTATATAAGTGGTAAATCACTTATCACACCCCTTTCATGTGATCCGAAGCTGAGAGATGAATAAAGGGGGGGGGGTCATTTTGCCTGGCAAAATATGGCACAGGGGCTCTGTGATTGGCTGTTCATGCAAGATGGCCGCCATTCCTATCGTAACAAGAATAAACATTCACCTTTGCTGGATGCTGAACCAGTATTTCATCGAGTTTTGCATCATTCTACAGAGAATGATGGAACAGCATACAATATATTTTGAATTAGTACAGAAGTCATGAAACCGGGATTTGGCAGGGTCATAGGAAATAAAATTATGCCATATTTTGTCATTGTTTATCTCTAATTTCAGAGGTAAGCACATCAGAAACTGTTATTCAACGTTGTAACTAAAGAGAAATACTAAGCATCGTATGTTGCGGTAAATATACATCCATTTTGAGATAATAACACCCCAACGCTCCCAAACAGTAGGGTCTAAGATGTGCCCACGCGTCTTTGTTTACATAGGCACTGCCCAGCTATGCAACTGAGAACGAGGCTGCTGATGTGACCCTAATGTCACTCTCATTAAACCAAGGTCAGCATCTAGACTAGATGTTTACAGCATACTTTCAGATTATACAGCATTTACGACGAACACGTCAAAGGACAACTATCTATGGTTTAGATAAAAAAAAGTTATGTTCCCTCTAGATGACAACTCTGTTACTGTGGCAATTCCAGTGGACAAGTAAAATGCCTTTTTTCAGTCATGTTGTGGCTACTATGTCTCCTCTCTATTACTTTTACTGTCGATCAGTGATGTGTGGGTTTATGATGGGAATTTAACTTTGAATGTACGCTTCACACTCCCTGTTGCAAGTTTCAAGGATATGTCACCAGCATGTTGCAAAAAACAATCACGGGAAAGGAACAATTGTGGCCAATGAGATATGTAACTGTGTATTGTCGCCGTCATCCACCCTACCTGTGAACAGACGAATATGGATGGATTATCTACATTTACCTTTGGCTGATATAGACACTGTAATAGGTTAAAAGGCACGTATGATACTAAACTTACTGGACGCATACATCCTTGTCGATGTTTTGCTGGCATGGGCATAATAACGGGTTGTAAAGAATGAAGGATACTAAACGAATTGGAAATATTCTAACCTTTGTGGACTACGGAGAAAGAAGCATTTTCTTGATTGATAGCTCTGCGATCACAAACTGTTAATAGTAAATGTCGCTATTATGAACTCAGGTCCTGCATGATCATATTATATCGAGCTAGGACGACGCTTTTTGTTGCATCTACAATTTATTTGCCAGCTGAAGTGGAATGGACAAACACCATGAAGTCCAACGCCCCGTGAAACAAGCACCAATTCATCAAGGGCAGAACAAAGTTGCTTTGAAAATACACACATCTGACGTTAAATGTGTCACTTCTGCAAATTGGACAAACCTGGACCGTGCTTATTTCCCTCTTGTTGTTCTTCACTATTGCAATTCATCCAGTCGACGTGACTTGTGCAAATCATGATTAAGTCTTACAATTTGGTGACCGAGGAAATGAAATCTTCGTCAATGTAACAGAAAGGTCTTCAGAAACTTCTCTCTGAAATTACTGTGTAGTTGTACGGGTTCTTGCAAATGTGTAATTTTCAAGTACCATATGTCACGAGGGCATACATTTTAACCCCTTCTACAAAATATACCCGATTAAACGAGTCCTATGACCCTTTGCTCGCTTATCACGAGAAAGTCCGCCTGTGATTAGAATTATTATACCGATTCCAGACTTAAAGTGATCACTGGAGAAACATTGACACCAGCATGTCCATGCTTCAATGAATAGTCCCTAGGCACCCAGGTCCACGGACTTACGTCACACTGTAGTGCTGAAAAGGTTAAGCAACTTGTACACTGGGATTAAAGTGTTGGATTATCCACACTTTCCAACACAATTCCATAGACGGCAACTGATATCTTACGAAAATTAGCTTGCTTATTTAGTCTATGCTCCATTTTAGGCAACGCCAGGGTTAATGAAGTTGAATCTTGATTTTTGAAGCTATATTTCTACTCTCAAATGGGATAAAATTATGGGTCTCCTTTAAGTGGTTTACCAATTTAATATCCTGCATTGATGTAATGGATGATGAGACACACAGGCACACACATACAGACACACATACATACATGTATGAATGATACACATACATACATACATACATACATACATACATACATACATACATACATACATACATACATACACATACATCGCGGCCCAGGTCATTCAACTCTTAAGTGCGACTTAAGTCGAACTACTTAAAGCGAATTGCTCTGAAAAATAAAAAAGGGTGTCTGATTCATGTTCTTTGTCAGAAGACCTTCCATGTTAGTACCAGCATACGCACAGTTACATAGTATATAATAGTCCTGGTCAACAGCTTGCTTCGGGCGCTGCGGGGGCAATGGGCCCAAATCGCCCCCAATGAAAGCTGTTGACTCAATCAAAAATGAGGCACTGTAACAGTTAAGGGAATAAGAATCATTTAGACACTTTACGCAGGTCAAAAGAAAAATCGAACGGTTACTGCAAGTTTTTGGTTACGTTGGCTCTCATCATCACGAGATCTTTCCTTATCACGCAAGTGTAGGCTTACATAAAGAATTGCACTACAAAAACATGTCCTTAGGCATTTAGTTTCCGTTGAGTTCTTATTGTATTTGTGTCTCTTTGTCCAAAACCACTTCCTAGTAGTCATCACCCTATTCCGCAGTTATGTCATTTTTACTTGTTACTTATTTACTTCCCTTTCCGTTTCAATCAAATCTGCGCATATGAAATGCCGTTGAATGATATGTTTTTGCACGGGGGACCTGCATATTTGCACGAAGCTTGTTTAGCTGGAGAATCATATTTGGCAGATTTACTGACGTATAGTTTAGGTGTGTAACATTCTGTATAAGATAATTAATAAAGTTATATGTTTCAAAATATACAGTATGTCTGAACGTTAAGATACAGTTCCACTCAGGTGTAAGTTATCAGCAGAGTAATTTGCATTTTGACAATGCACTTCGGCTCCGTTTGGACATTCTGCGCTGCGTTGTGATGGCATCAAAGCATTGCTTGAAGTTTGGGCTTCACATTAGTAAATGTGGTAAACTCTTAGTTAAAAATGTAGGCTCGTTTAAATTTAAAACACCTTTTGCCCATAAGACTAACGTTTCACTTTTTAACGCTCCACATGTTCCCGCGTTCGTCAACTTGCTTCCATGTCTATAGATTAACAACAGCAGAGTATGGAATAAATGTGAAATTATATATACATATATATATATATATATATATATATATATATATATATATATATATATATATATATATATATATATATATATATATTTCTCCCCCCCCCCCTCTCTCTATCTATCTAACTCTCTGAACGTTTTATATTAGGATAGGGATAGAAATAAGGCATTTCACACACTCCACCTCCAATATGTATGTTCCATCGTATCAAAAAACAATATGTTATTCACTATCGTAAGGTAGGCCCTAGTCTGTGGAGAAATCGTTAAGTGATGTGATAATCACAACAACATGATGTCTCTAACCGCAAAGCCAGGGACGATAAATCGTGTGCGTATCAAGAAGATATATCAGGTCCCTCTCAGTCTATCTGTATTCCTACCAGGCCAGAAGAAGAAGAAGAAGAAGAAGAAGAAGAAGAAGAAGAAGAAGAAGAAGAAGAAGAAGAAGAAGAAGAAGAAGAAGAAGAAGAAGAAGAAGAAGGAGGAGGAGGAGGAGGAGGAGGAGGAGGAGGAGGAGGAGGAGGAGGAGGAGGAGGAGGAGGAGGAGGAGACGACGACGACGACGACGACGACGACGACGACGACGACGACGACGACGAAGAAGAAGAAGAAGAAGAAGAAGAAGAAGAAGAAGAAGAAGAAGAAGAAGAAAAAGAAGAAGGAACTGTGTTATCGAACACAAACAACAAGTTTGAAACATTTTCAAACATTGGGGGGAAAAGGAACAAATGAGAGTTTTTTATAGTGAAGTTAGTATAAACGGAACTATACGCATACTGTTTGAAATTTTTGGCACAATTTGCACAACGTGTGGACACAGCTTTTGAATCACTTTTAGCAAAGGTCTTGTGACACGTTTTTGGTCCTTTTATTTTGGCCAACGCTACACGTTAGCAACTCACTTGGACGGCTCTGCACTACACGTTTTGAAAGCGTTC